>JAJGOT010000474.1:452500-510000 GCA_022457155.1 Cladopsammia gracilis
TCTTGAGTAGCAGGAGGGCGGGGACACGCGCGCCCGCGAAACATTCCGCTAGCCATGACCATGAAAAATGACGGGCACAGGTTCCGGTTCTATGAGTATGGGGCTGCGCAGCCAGGCCTTCGGCCTGGCAAGTGCTCCGCTTTAATAATATTCTCCACACACACACCACGCAATATACATGGAGGTTATTCAGCTTAAATGTTTGCATGATTTATTCTCTTGAAATAGGAATAAAAAATCGTCAAAAGTGATGAAGGGATATAATTGTTAGGTAAAGAGACAAAGACAGCTACAAAGCTACAAAGGCATAAAATGGACGGGAGAAGGGCAATTTTGATTTCTTGACCGCCTGTTACGCTTCTTTCGTGATTAGCAACCTTCCGCGTGCATCCATAACTCGATGTACGCACGCTGCACGCTGTTTAACATTTCTTAATCATTAATTGATACATAATTCTAAAAGGAACACTAATAAGCTTCGCGACTTCATGTATTGTTCTTTAACACCGTAAAGCATAGCTGTATTTATTTTTTTTACCGCCTTATCTATTACTCAGAATGGCGAGACGCAGGCCAGCCATTTTAAATATTCTTATGAAATTCATGAATAATACATAAGGAAAATACACAAGAAATCAAAATTCAGTGAAGTCTTAATACATAACAGCTATGAAATGCTAATTAGTTACAACCACTAGCGGATGTACATGTATAGTGTGGTTGCAACGTATTTACATTCATAAGTAAACAATAATAATTAAGCTTATTGACATTCCTATCAGTGATACTGTTCTGTATCACGATGTATAAACCTTCACGAAATTTCTTTTGTATTTTCCTTATGAATTATTAATGAATTGTCGAATATTAATAGTACATTATCCCTACTGTCTACTCATTAGCATTAAGATATGGAATAGCCACCCCAGACGAGCAAACCCGTCTGGCTAGACTGAGAGTACTAATAAAGTAAACAAGAGGGGTGTGGAGAGAGGGGCCGTGACTTTTCAGTTTAGGACTTAGCGCAAATAACACCCATGCATAATTACTTGAGTGTTATATAATGCTAGTTACGTCATTAGGAGGGTTAATGAATATTCAAGCAGTTTGGATAGTACATAATCCCTCCTGTCTACTCATTAGCATTAAGGTAAAGAATAGCCACCCCCGACTCGTGCCAGTCAAGTCCGACGTTCCCTTTTAAATTCCCATACCCTATTATAAACGCACATATTCCTCAACTTATACCAATCCTTAACCTTAACCCACACCCATTCCTCACCATACCTAACCGCATTAAAACAGAAGAAAATAATCTATATCCAGATCAACTACAAAGAACATTTCATCCTTAAAAAAACAAACAATAACAAAACAATAAAAGAAAATACACGGTTTAAAAGGCCTGGCTAAAGCCCGTGAGATTATTTCGTTTTTTGAAAAATTCCACCACCATTGAAATTCCAGCTAGGGTGTCATCTGCGCCCCCAGAATGCAAAACCTAGTTAAGTTTTATATAATGGCGCGCAGAAGAGGTGGTCTCAACCACATGATCCATAATTGTTCCCAAGTCAGTTTCAGAAAGCGCTAATGAAATCGCACAACCACTCTTCAGCCCATGTAATGTGATCCGACGACCACCAAAAATATGGGGTAATTGCTGGGTTATAATAAACCGAAAGGCGAGCTTGTGCTGCGCTTGAATCAAAGGATGTTGGCATGAATTTCGCCTGACGGGTTAATTTGCATAAACAGTAAAGCCTGTCTAATTGGAATTCTAATTAAATCACAAATTCGAATATACGTTTCGATAACCGCAACAGGGCACAATGAGGCTTCTTTGTAGCGTTTAATAGCAAAGAGAGTCGAAGTGCCATCACGCAAAGATTTCGTAAGAATATGATTGAAAAGGAGACCCTACTTCTGCGGGAAATATAGCATTTCCTTCTTCTTAACTCTTCCAAGGTCTCACGCTCGATCACCATCGAAAAACAGCGTTTTAAAAAAGGCTTGGTCTCTCGCCACTACAAACAACTGAGCAGAAGAGACATTGTTTCTGACAAACGTTTAAAATTCTCAGTAGACATAGCTGCCAGGTATTGAATAAAGAATGTTTCTGCCTGAGTTGGAATAGTTCGTGCTAAAAGCTGTTCTTCCTTCACAGCCGACAGGTAAGACTTAACTTTCAAAGAGGCTGCCGGATTTCCATATCCAGGAAGCACAGAAACACGAATGGTTCGACCACTCTGATGGCACGTAATTTTCCAACCAAAGAGTCCAACGTACCATAAGCCAAGCGCCTAGGGCACCGGAAAGACGATTTTTCCTTATGACCAAACAACGGACAGGCATCTTGGTGAACGACCGTTTTCCCAAACTGCTCTTACCAAACAAGCAAGTTCACAGTTTTACCAGTGCAGGAGTGGTTGTGAAAATATCCTTACCAACAGTGGTCTTATCCAAAAACGCTAAAAGCTATGTTTCAAGAGCTGACTTCTGTTTCGCATACGGGGATGATTGCTTAATCTTGAGAACATATTGCATCCGAGTTTCGATCCTAGACAAATCCACTGGAGCTCTGAGAGTTGCAGGGACTGTTTTGCAAGTTCGCTGACGTTGATAACCACAACGCTGACAAAATCGGTAAGTCTCGGTCCGTTTGTATGTGCACAACATGGGCAAGCCACTGAAGCGACGAGCAACCTTAGGACCAAAGGCAAAGGCTGGGTGTGAAAATGGAACAACAGAAAACCTAACAATTAGTATATTAACCCCAAGCGAAAAGCCCACAAATTCCCAGACAGCGGCCCTGGTTTAAAAACTTGCTTCATCGGAAATAAAACTGCGTTTGGTGAACCCTGCTTTGCCAATAAGATCTTCCGCTGAGCCTTGGCATTAATTATAGCAAGGAGCCCAGTCATAGGCCACCAAGGTGGTAGTGGAGATAGTTCAGGAAGCACTACTGTTACAACTGCTCTCTCTGTCTTAAGAAAACGCAGCAACGGGGAAATGAGGGAAAAAGACGAAAATACATAAGCAATAACCCTAACGCCATCACA
The DNA here is from genome assembly GCA_022457155.1 of Cladopsammia gracilis. Classification (NCBI taxonomy): domain Eukaryota; kingdom Metazoa; phylum Cnidaria; class Anthozoa; order Scleractinia; family Dendrophylliidae; genus Cladopsammia; species Cladopsammia gracilis. Next base: position 455,560 of record JAJGOT010000474.1, read on the forward strand.
AACTGACAGGTCTTTATTGAAAACATTCACTCCGGAAGAATTTGGGGTTGGATACGGTATATAAGTATGAAGTGACGTAAGGGATTTCCACACTTATCCCGTTGCGTGTTAGAATCTAACGACATGAGATCCAGATTATGGCCCACGTGGCCACGAAACTATTCCTGCAACATCTCTCAACACGGTTGAGATAGCATTGCGTCAGACTTACAAAGTTTTCGCGAAAGCCAATCATCTGGATTAGACTGCGATGGGACATAAGACATGGACACAGAGAGATTTCTCTGGGTCACAAATTAGAAAATTTGTTTCACCAGTTCTGTTAGGTCACACGAACGCGAGCACCGACCAGACCACGCATTTATAACAACTTGACTATCAACTTGAATAAAGAATCAGAGAATTAACTCTGTGTGTAAATTATAGTACTAAGGTCAACCCATAAATTTCCTTGTACTGAGCGTTAGCCCTAGTAAGGAAATGAGGGACCACACGAGGGAAAGAAAATAATCTTTGACCTCGGTGGGATTCGAACCCACGACCTACGGATTAGATCTTCCGTCGCTCTACCGCTTGAGCCATGAGGCCGTACGGGAGCAGATTGTGGGTAATAAGGTGGTAATTCGTGGCAATGAGAATGTGTAGGGTAGAATTAAATGTTAAGCCACCTAGCACTGGTGATACAAACAAAGAATCAGAGAATTAATTCTGTGTGTTAATTATAGTGCTAAGGTCAACCAATTAATTTCCCTGTACACAGCGTTAGCCCTAGTAAGGAAATGAGGGACCAAAAAAGGGAACTTGAGAAAAAATCTTTGACCTCGGTGGGATTCCCTTGTGTTGTCCCTCATTTCCTTACTAGGGCTAACGCGCAGTACAGGGGAATTTATGGGTTGACCTACGCACTATAATTTACACACAGAGTTAATTCTCTGATTCCTCGTTTGTATCACCAGTGCTACGTGGCTCAACATTTATCAACTGCAATGTCAACCCTGCAATACTTGACATCCAAAGGGAAGGATTACAAAGCCTTGGCGACTGCATGTATTTCCTTGACATTGATGCGCTTATTCTTCATCTCATCCTCCCAATAGTCACCAATGGAGAGACCAGAAGACTTGAGGTGGATAATGGCTGCCCAACAGAAAGGCGAAGCATCCGTGGAAAGAGAAATCACAACATTGCTCTCCTGTCTCCAAGGGATAAAACTATCCCAATCGTCCATGAATCGCCAAAATGGGATTTCCTCCCGCAACGAAGATGACAGATGAACCTCAGCACCCTTCGATGCCTTCGTAATCGAGGCGGCCATTTCCTTTGTGTAAAACTTTGCATGCGGAAAAGCAAGAGAAAACGAAATACGTTTCCCCATTAACCTCTGAATCGATTTTAACGGGACCGAGGACTTGCGTACCAAGATGGTCTCTCTAAACTGAGCAAATTTTTCCCTTTTCTCTTTCGGTATCGAAAATACTTGAACCAAGGACTCCACTTTCATGCCGAAATATACGATACGCTTAACGGGAATAAGGACGCAGTTCTTTAAAACAAGGAAATAGCCTAATTGGCCGAGAACTTTAACAACCACCGTAGACAATTCCCCATTAAGGTGATCATCGATATGCAAATAGCACGCGATCTCCAGGCCCCGAAAGAAATTCGTCGGGCTAAGTCCCACCGTTTGGTAAACGTAAGGGGAATTCTTCCACTTAAAAGAAAGGGTGACACTAACAAGCCACCAACCTTGCCATTCGATCCCAAAGAACTGACGAGAATCCTCGGACAACAAGAAGGTGTCAGTCTTACGCTTCCATTCTTCCAGTTTTTTTTTTAATCTTCTGTACAGATTCCTGAACCCGAGTTTAGGCTGCACAGTAAAACGAAAATTTAAATGTATCAACTTCTATGACTCTGAACAAAAAGCATTTACAAACCACTTCACAGGTCAGTGAAATTACCACTGCAATTAACTTTAATTAATACTGTAATCTCAGCCCAGAAACCACTACGCTGGCTCGGCACGAATATCTTTGTTAAATTGCTATTCACAAACAACTTCACTGGTTTGTACAAACAACGTAGTGTTTAATAACAGGGGCACCCAACGAACAATCTTTGGTAAAATGCACTATTTTACTCAAATAAACTAAAATAAATGATATAAAAGCATTTTCAGGTGTTCTTCTACGTTGCTGGGAAATTTAATTGGCAATTTAATTGCTTTCTTTCACTTCTTTTATCCTTATTCTTTCTCCTGTTAAACGTATATTGTGCCTTTCAGCATAATCTGTCAAAGTTCCTTTTTTTAGGTCCGCAGAAATCCGCATATATTGAATGAAGCCATGAATTAATTTCTTCGAGGTCTTCAACGGCGCAAACTGGCGTAAAATGTTGTAATTCACCTGTAGAATTTCTTTCTTACGTATCATCCGATTTCCTTCCTTTTTTGTAGAAAAGGCGAAACATGCGAGTGCTCCGTTTTGTAAATTGTCTTCAAAATCCCGCCAAGCCAACTGAATGTAACGAGAACGACGCGCTCAACCAATCACGAGTGAGAAATTTTTATGCTCGACCAATCAGGATCAAGCAATCATGCCAAGTACCCTCATGATTATTATAAAATGCTCAAGGAAATGCGCGCATTATGATTGGTTAAACCGAGTTCATTATAACTCGATAAAGCACGCGTGTGACGTAAGGTTCATTATAACCGTTTTTATTTTATAAAAGAAATAAAAAACTTGTTCCTCGTGCATTGTTGAGTTATATAAGCACTTGGGAATTTTTAAGAACACTCGAGAAGTGCGAGAAGCACTCGCCTTTGGCTCGTGCTTCTCTGCACTTCTCTCGTGTTCTTAAAAATTCTCGCGTGCTTATATAACGTAATTTTGCCCGCCATGTAATGGACAAACGAGAGGCTGGTTGGCCAACCAGCAAACAAAGCAAAATCTTAAGAAAAATCTGTCTATTTTCGAGTTGCTGATATATGATTCCGCAATAGTTACAGAATGACAATTTTAAGATCCATTTTTGTAACTGCAATTCAAAGAAATCCATGACACAATGGGGGCCACTCAAAGTGCTGGGAAGTTCATTTGTGGGCTTTTAAAAATTGGAAATTTCCTAGGAAAGCTTTCCCACGCATCCCTTTCGAGAGCGCCCGCCACAAGGCCAAAAATATATATTTGTATCCACATCTTTCACCACTACATCTAACTTTTCCCCTCCATAAAAAAAGAAATTTACCCGACACCCCAACCTCACCTCCACTCCAGAGCTAATCAGGTGCAGTAGTCTTACCCGACGAATTTATGTAACTTTGCAGGGCCGCATTGCGGGGAGGTTGGTCATACTTGCTATTACGTAAATGATCCCTGCCCGTCGGGTACGGAGAAATGCGTTCAGTACCAATGCCCACTTGATACCAACAAGTGCTGCTGTAGTGGTAAGTTGTCTGATGTTCCTCATTACTAATAACAAAACAGGAAAAAAGAAAGAAAAAGAAACCTACGCAAACTTTAGAAGAAGCAGCCAGGAATGTCAAGATAACAAGAAATAAGGTTGACAAGAAAACTTAGGTTTTCGTTAAAGAGGCTCTGTCACCAAAAGACATATTTATATCAATGGAAACCGACAAACAATAACATTTTTCTACAAGTCCTCTAAGAGAAAAACAAGTGTCTTGGGCTGCAAATGGTCAGGATGGATATGGTTTACAACTTGAAAAAAAAAAACATGGGGCCAGTAGTTTTCAAATTAATCGCCTTGTGTCTTGCAAAACTCGCTAACACTAAGCAGTTACGGTTTAAAATTGACTTAATCATATCTACCTCTTCCTGCTCTCCATATATAGACCTTTATCACGCGGTGGCCATGTTGACTCCCCGGAGAATAAAATGCTTTGTTTTTGCCCGCCCAACCTCGTTTTGAATGTTTCCACTGCGAGGCTGGGCGGCGTAAATATTTTGTCTTTATACAAAATGGCGGGGCGTGATAAAGGCTTATAAGGATTATTGTCCGACGAAGGTACTAAAAGTTATAATTTGGGGCAGTTTTGAACCCGAGACGTCACTTTCCCTATGACATAACTCCTGTTACTGCGAATGCTAAATAAAGTCACCAAGTTCTCGCCGCTTTTATAAAGGTTTTAAATAACGGTAAATATACCGATTATCGACCGTGAACGCTTGATTGTGTTTATGCTGCTTCATAAAAATCACCTTGTGATCTATTAAGCCAATAACACCGTTCGTTAAACCTTGAGTATAATTTATTTTAGTCTTGCGTGGCACGTGGGTAAGGTAAAGTCGCACACCAGCCACGATGGCCCACACGGCCGGAGCTTAACTCGGTTTCTGTAGCATGAAGCAACTAGGAATATTGCTACTCCCCCCTGGATGGGATGCGAGTCCATCGCAGGGTTACCCCCAGCATTTTGTCGCCGGTACCCATTTATGCACCTGGGTGGAGAGAGACAGTGTGGAGTAAAATTTCTTGTCTAAGGAAACAACACGACGGCAGAGACCAGGCTTCGAACCACCGACCTTCAGGTTGAAAGTCCGATGCGCTAACCACTAAACCACCGTGCCGCCCACGCCTGGCACGTGGAGGCGGATGTAAACTGTGATGATTAAACTTGTATGCCTAAGTTTCAGTTTTAAAATCACATTTGGGAAGGCTATTTTAAGGTTAGACGGGAACGGTTCAGTACTGTTGCTATTTCAGCAATAGACCATACATTCGGCTTTGATTTATCGGCTTAACAAACCACGCGGGATGTTGGAAGAGCTGGAGAAAAGTTCACAGAAGTGACGAGCCGAATGCGAGTGATTTACAAGCTTTCGAGTGTTATTCCAATATTACAAGTGGTTTATTGCACCGATAAATCATATACATTTTCGGTATATTGGTCTATATTGTTTTTATATAATAACTAAATTTTCCATGCGGTTTCCCAGTATAATAGTCAATAGCTATTGACCAATCAGAGCGCGTGAATCTTCGATCAGTTATGGCATAAAGTTATATATCAAATTCACTTCTTTTATCTTTTTTCAGGTTAATCAATTGAAACATCTAAAGGTTCTTTAGTCCTCACCATGGCGGATAATGGCAAAAATAGGGTTCAAGAATATAAAGCGGCCAAGTTTCCGTATGACTATCTTAGGGTTAAACTTGCCTAGTTCCTAGGCCTCTTTATTTCGCCGCGGTCGATCCGTTTCGGTCAATCCGTTTCGGGTCACGTGGTGCTAGCGACGATGAGAGGCTTTACCCGGCAGTTCGTCTCGGATACGTCACCGAAACGAATTGGCCGTGAAGGACTGGGAGAAAGCCGTACAGGAACTAGGCAAGGGTTAAACTTAGGGTTATTTTACATGTAAATAGCAGTTGAAAGATTTAAAGGTAACTATTAAAAGAACATTGAAAATGAAACTGGCGTTGTCAATTCTACCCAAACTTCGGGCCGGCCATTTAAGGTAATGATTTGATTGGATTTCTCACTGGCGATAACTTTGGAAATAAATCACTTTAAGAAATAAACTAGAATGTCAACTGCTACATGTTTTGCTAGGAGATTAAACTTTTCGATGAAGCGAACTTTTGTGGCCAAGTGGTAGATTTTGTTTAAATCTAGAGGTTTTCTTTCACAATAGACTGCTAGCTGTCACCTTTCCGAGTCAGTCAGTACAGCGTCGAGCTTATCGCGATAACAAGCTTGGAGACACTGGAGGGAGCGAACGAGCCGGGAGGTACCCTGGGTGCCAGAGGTTTTTATTTTTTAGTGAAAACGGCGAGTTTGAGCGGCGAAGCCGCGACAACGAGGCGCAACACGCCGAGAAAAAATAAAAACCTCTGGGCACTCGAGTACACAACCTCATTTCCATGCGATTTGTGGATCGGATATCTCACCAAACCGGTTTTAAACCTTGGGGACCAACGCGTGTCTGTTTGTTGACATTAAATCTGACAGCTGACATGTTTAAAACGGACGTGGCGCCGTTATGCGTGACAATATTCCGCGGTCGAGACAGAAATATTAAATCAAATCCACTCCAGTGGAAATGATACATCGATGACATTTTTTCACTGTAGAGTGTTGAGGAAAAGGAGATAGAAGATTTTATTGTCCTTGCAAACTAACATTAATCTCAGACAAAGAAGTAAACTTTCTGGATACAACCGTTTTCAAAGGCGAGAGATTTAACAAACAAAGAATCCGCACGCAATTATTTCTCTTCCTGTCACCTACCAGTGGTCAGCGAAATCGTTCAGCGAGAATACCTGCAACTCCAAAGCACGCCTCCGTGCTAGAGATAAAAATTAAATAGAAATAAAAATTTTCCTCGTTCAAACAAAACTCTAAAGGTCACACTCCACGATAACACGAATTAATACGTCGTGTCTGGCCTGCCGCAACACCTCTTTTCAACTTTCAAGACATCCTTGCGCTGAATAAATTTCAACAGCGCTTCTTTCTGAACTGGCTTTAGTTCTCTGATATTTTGAAAATTTGGATACTAAAGAGTAATCCACAGCGTTTCTTAAAGATCGCAAAAAGCCGCTATCTCTCACTTTGCAAAACCGGTTTTTCACGCGCCCGTGGGGAATTGTTTTGGTCCAGCCAATCGAAGTTGCTGTTGCATCATTAACTCCCGGTAGAGTCTGGAAACAAGTAGGAGTAACCAATCAGCGACCTAGTTCAGATTCTGAACTAGATCCTCGCTTGGAAATGAGGTTGTATATTCGAGTGACCAGAGGTCCGTCTCGCGAGCTTCTTCTAACCGTTTATGCGGTTAATTTCACTCATGATATTCAGAGAACGGACCTCTGGATCCAGGGTGGCCGGGAGGACATGTCAAAATCAAATCGAAGTGTTCGCGATTTTTTTTAGCCTCACAGTAAAAAGAAATACGTGCGTATTTGACAATTCATCAGGCCTGTTCATACCGGACCAGCCGCAAATTTTACAAACGAAATAGGCGATGAAGAAATCAAAATGGTCATTCCGACAGAACTTGTCCGTTTATTTCATATTTCTTTGCTTTCATTACTTTTGGCGATTTTTTTATTCTATTCCTATTTCAAGAAAAAAAAAAGGCTTAAAACAAGCCCCTGGCTATACTCAGGAAGGCACGAGATATCAGCCAGGACACTCTACCTTAAAACAAGCCCCTAGCTATACTTTGAAGACACAAGATATCAGTCGGGACACTCTCCGTTAAAACAAGCCCCTGGCTATACTCAGGAACACACGAGATATCAGTTGGGACACTCTCCGTTAAAACAAGCCACTGGCTATACTCAGGAAGGCACGAGATATCAGCCAGGACACTCTACCTTAAAACAAGCCCCTAGCTATACTCTGGAAGACACAAGACATCAGTCGGGATACTCTCCCTTAAAACAAGCCCCTGGCTATACTCAGGAACACACGAGATATCAGTCGGAACACTCTCCGTTAAAACAAGCCCCTGGCTATACTCAGGAAGACATAAGATATCAGTCGGGACACTCTCCCTTAAAACAAGCCCCTGGCTATACTCAGGAAGGCACAAGATATCAGCCAGGACACTCTACTTTAAAACCAGCCCCTAGCTATACTCTGGAAGACACAAGACATCAGTCGGGACACTCTCCCTTAAAACAAGCCCCTGGCTATACTCAGGAACACACGAGATATCAGTCGGGACACTCTCCGTTAAAACAAGCCCCTGGCTATACTGAGGAAGACACAAGATATCAGTCGGGACACCCTCCCTTAAAACAAGCCCCTGGCTATACTCAGGAAGGCACGAGATATCAGCCAGGACACTCTACTTTAAAACCAGCCCCTGGCTATACTGTAGAAGACACAAGATATCAGTCGGGGCACTCTCCCTTAAAACAAGCCTCTGGCTATACTAAGGAAGACACGAGATATTAGTCGGAACACTACCTTAAAACAAGCCCCTGGCTATACTGAGGAAGACACGAGATATCAGTCGGGACACTCTCTCTTAAAACAAGCCTCTGGCTATACTCAGGAAGACACGAGATATCAGTCGGAACACTCCCTTAAAACAAGCCTCTGGCTATACTGAGGAAGACACGAGATATCAGTCGGGACACTCCATTAAAACAAGCCCCTGGCTATACTCAGGAAGACACGAGATATCAGTCGGGACACTCTCCCTTAAAACAAGCCTCTGGCTATACTGAGGAAGGCACGAGATATCAGTCGGGACACTCACCCTTTAAACTTTCATTTTTTTCGGAATTTGGGATTCAACATTTGGCTTTCGATTTTTCATCGTGATTGAACGCGCGGTCTATCAATTACTGTTTGAAAAGTTAGGCGTTCCCGTTGAAACCGGTTGCCGGCCATTCCATTTCGCCGGCGACACGGATCACGTACACTGGCCAGTTCCAATTTGAAAATCTTTCTGCGCAGATTCAGAGTTTATTCCGCTCAAATATGATTGGCCAACAATCGAAAATGAGCACTCTGCGCATGTTCAACAAATCGAAACCGGCCAGAGTCCGTGATCGGTGGCGCTGGCCAAAATGATCGCGGCTCTGGGGACGAGAATGGTTGCCGACAATAAATGACAGTCCTGTCTTTAACGCCTCTTCAAAGCAACTTTTGCAGTGAAATTTCATGAGCCGAAGCCAAGAACGTGTTGGAACATTTAGAATATTGTTTAGACATCACGTCTTTTTTCCACGTTCGACGCACTTAAAAACTATAAAACTACAAAAACTGTAAAATTATAAAAAAGTAAAAGGATGTTCTATAAAAGTCACTTCAGGCTGATATCGATTTCGATCCTACTCGGATCCTCTTCAGTCGCCATTTTGGAAATACACATATTGTTCATGTAAGAGACCTTGAAAAGTCCACGTTTCTCTCAGGCTTTATGTATGTCCTTGCAGTGTTTCCACAAGGCAGATCGTTCCTCCTTACTGTTGAGCGATTTTGTATGCTCTTTTCCTCTGCATACATAAAGCCTGAGAGAAACGTGGACTTTTCAAGGTCACTTACATGAACAATATGTGTATTTCCAAAATGGCGACTGAAGAGGATCCGAGTAGGATCGAAATCGATATCAGCCTGAAGTGACTTTTATAGAACATCCTTTTACTTTTTTATAATTTTACAGTTTTTGTAGTTTTATAGTTTTTAAGTGCGTCGAACGTGGAAAAAAGACGTGATGTCTAAACAATATTCTAAACAAAGCAACTTTGTTTGCAGTATATAACGCGTTATATGGATTTTTTTTCTTGCACATGCTGTATCAAATACAATTTACAAAACAATTATTTTCAACTTTATTGCGTGTACTCCTGTTAACAAAAATTAACATTGTGTTGCAAAATTAAAAAGTTCCTTGGACCCCTTCCCAACTCTAAGAAAGCCCTTCGTTATAACATTTAGTTGTTTCTTGGTGAAATGGTGTTTTTCTTTCTTTAAGATCTCTTTCTCAAGAAAGTCAAAAAGCTTTTCTGCTTCTACATTCGCCAGAGAAAAACACCAAACAAGCTCACAAATCTGAGCTTCCGTGAGATCTGAGAGATCTCTTGATGAAATGGAAGAGTAAAGAAACTGAAAGAGCTCCTTGCTTCCTCTTTGAGCTTTGATAAACCCTCGCATAAGCATTAACTTTCCTGAAAGTGACCCTTTCTGTATATTGAATTTAACAACTTCTGCTTCAGCTAAATCAAATAGCCTACTCTCTGACATATTCACCATGGCAAGGCTCCAAATCACTTGGCTCAACGCACCAATATCAAATTCATTTGCATTTCTCAAACACAGCTCTGCTTCGATCTTTTCTATAAAGTTACCTTTGACATCCTCTCTTTGGGCAAATACAAATGAGTACAGAAATAGAACAAGCTCATGCGTCCTAAATCCACTCACTCCACGATTCAAAATCTCTCTCTCAGCAAGATCAAACACTTTAGCATTCTTGAGCATCCTCTTGCCAAACGACCACACAATTTCTACAAGTTCTCCATTGTAAAAGGTATTTAAGCCCCTTGAAACAAGTACACTGTCCAACAAATAGTAAACTTGTTTGCTTCCTTTGTCTGCCTTGGAAAATGCCCAAAGAATCTTTACCATGTCAGCGTTTTGAAAGTCAAAGGGACCTCTTTTGATTATTTCACTTTCCACCAAGTTAAATAAGCTATCAGCAAAAATTTGTTTCTTGGCAAACGACCACACGATATCTGCCAGAGCACGGTTGCTGATCATCATATTTCTTGAAGCAATTTCTTTCAGAAAATGGCCAAAAAGTTCTTTGCTACCATTATTTGTTTTAGCATACGAAAACACTATTCCAGATATGCTTTGATCTTCAAGGGCTTTGCTTCTTAGCTTTCCAGCTAAAATGACTTCTTGGAACCTTGAGAAAATTTCTGGCGCTTTTATATTCAGGCTTGCACACCCATTCACAATCTGGCAGATCTCTGCATAATTGAAACTCGACATATCATGATGCAAAATCTCACGCTTGCAAACTAGATGCAGCCTGTGTTCTTTCTCTTTTACTTTCCCCAATGCCCACATTATATTAGCAAGATGCCGACATTGGCAATGGCTGATAGTGTTAGCAGTGCTCTCTAGTAAATCCATATATGCACTACTTTTACCCTGTTTGGAAAGCTCTTTTTCCTGTTTTAAGACTTGCCATTGTGTGCCATCCTTCCCGATGATTTTAGCAATGTTAAAGAGAAGCGTCACTCTGTTCACAGTATTGACAGTCTCACTGACAGTCTTGTACAATTCAAGTTGACCTTTGACTGTTGTCGTTAACATGATTTTCCTGTTAAGCGCAATCTCTGAATCAGATGGATGTTCTGCTGCAATAGCACAAGAGTTAATTTGGTATTTTTGTGTCACCATTTGATGGTTAACAAATTGTTGTTTTCCTGAGATCGATGAAGGTGATACAGCTGTGCTGTAAAAACACCTTGCAATTTTTAAAACTGGAAGTGAAAAAACTGTGGCACCAAAACAACAACCAACTTTTAAAACTTGTTTTCTTGCAAGTAAAGGAAGAACTCTTCTACTACAGCAAGCCAAAGTAATTTTTGTATTCACTTTGTACATTTTCTCTAGGGCACCTGAAAACATGAAAAATATAATAAAAATATAAAATAAATACGGAAAAGATTCAAGACTAACTTATCCGGCAATCATAACAAAATGTTTTGTTCCCCATCACATCAGCTTGATCATTTTTTTTTTTAAAGTTAGAAGAATAGTGATAACTTTACAATAATAATTTGACCATAACTGTAAAATTTCCCACACACTCATTGGCCGAGAGCTATTGGTTATAAGAATACAAACCAGGAGTGATGTCATTGATCACTCCACCCGCGTCTAGCAAGCTGGGAAAAGGGGTATTGAAAGGGTAGAATGGGAACTGGGATTTGCCTATTTTTGGACTGGGAAAGGAAAATGGGATTTTGTTCACTGGGACTGGGAATCCCAAACACAAAATTGGGAATGGAAAAACATGTCTATACATTACACAGCATATGTAGTTAACCACTCAATAACATTCCTAAGCTCACAGAACAGCTAAAGAAATAATTTTGATTTAATAAAAGTCTTAAACAAAACCAGCGCAGTGCATTGATGAATCGCTCATAGTCTTCAGCATGTCAGTGATTTAGTTGCACATCCCTCAGCTGCGAATGAGCATTCTCAAACTATCGTGAGGCAACATGGCAGCAAATACTGGTGAATCTCTTCCAACTGTAGCAGGGCTGTCATTAAGGGCCATCACCCATAGCATCTGTTACGGGTGAGTGCACTTGATGGACCCTTGATGTTACAGGTGATCTTGCCTGTTATAGGTTAAATTTACTGACAAAGCAACAACCTTGTTACGGGTGTTAAGATCAGAGCAACGCCTGTCTCAAATCTTAATGACAGCCCTGCTGTAGTCACAGAAGTCAAGTACATTACCACAAATAATCTAGTGATACACACCACAAAACTGGAGAAAGCATTGTTGCAGATAAGTGGATTAGAGGAATCCAACAAAAGAATTCACTTTTTCACTCCTGCACAAAATGGAATTGCAGAATTATTCGCTTGGCTTGTAATTCCTCACTCTGTTTGGACCATGCTATGATGCCAAACATTTTTTATCAGAAAAAATAATTATAATGACCAACTTAAATCTATTTGTTAAATGCCAGTTCCAGTTGGAGTGTGATGTAAGTTCAAAACTACATTAAAGACCAAACACCTTTTGAAGTGATGAAATTAATCTTGCTGCAAATTTGCAGTCGAAGGGAAGCAATTTTTTTAGCTTTAACACTTCACATTATTCATTAACTTAACTTTATTTGCAGTCGAACCCTGCTTTATGGACAGCCCATTATTAGACAGTTTTCTTGGTCCAGCCTAAAGCCCATACACTTTCTCTAAAATTTGCCCACTAAGTATGGACCCCATGAACACAATGGGCAGTTTTTCCTGTCCAGACCAAAACAATCTCATACAAAGTCAACCTTGTTAACAGGGACAAATTGGCTCATTCAAAGGGTTAAAATTTTCCCATATTCATAAGCGTAAATTATACTAAACAATAACTAGACATAATATGCTTTTGTTTAGCCATAACTATTTAGTGCCTTGGTGGGGTTAGATGTGATAATTTAATGCATTTTTTTTATAAGAACAATAAAACACTTAAATTACATCATTCATTCATCATTCATAAGGACCCTTGACTCTCTTAAAGTTGTACGGTTGTTTCAGGTTTTGGTGTGGGATTTGGCCCTGGTGCGAACGACTTTTATTTCTTGCAGTTTGCCAAATTTACAATTTACAAATTTACCATCAGAAAAAGCATTGTCAAACAGCATGTCAATCAAGCCAAATCACGCACAAAGATGAAACGTGAAACCTGTCTGGGTGAATTGAATGTAGCTCCATGACTACAGCAGCAACTTTGATCTCGTGTTTATGCCTAGACACCTTGAAAAGCCTATTTTTCAGCCGTATGTTTGTACAACAACTATGGTTCAGTCATTAGGATGCAATCACTAATAAGTTGCAAAAGCAATGAAATAGTGGCATAAACAAAACAGTTGTTAGACTGTCAAAATTACCAATGGAGAAATTATCCATGCAAGCTATAAAGCATAGCGAATGGATGCTAAAATCACAACCCCAACTGAGACAAACGTCAACTCTCTACAAGTTGAATAGCTTTCTTTTTAACCTTTAACTGTCTTTGTTAAGCTTGGACCTACAAAATGAAAATCCTGGAACAAATAATTTGAAAGGTTTACTCAGTCAATACAAAAATCCTCCATAACAAACTATTAAATCAAATGAAAACTAAAGAAGGAGCAAACAGCATTAAAAACATGAGGTTAGAGTTGTGCAGGCCTGCCACCCCCATTTGACATGTAGAGTGGCAAAAAGTAATTTTGACAGTTTGACAGTCAGCACCCTGAAGAAGTCCGCACCAAAATGACGTCACTTGATTCTATTTCCAGCAAGGGAAACAAGTTGAGCTATCCCTCGTTCATGCTCTGCTCTTGTTCGATTGCGCTCAGCACTCCGAAGCTCGACTTGTGGGCAAGTCTAAAGGACAACTCTTTACAATGTGGACACCCTGCTAATACAGGTACCAACAGTTTCCTTGGTCCCTTCAGAGATTGTATTAATGGCGTTTGACTATGCTTCCTTAACTTTATTTTAGGAATGACTGAGCAACTTTCATGAGAGAAAGGAGGGATAGAAACAGAATATTTTATTTGATCTATTAACTAAAGCATTTTTTCACCACAATACCCAGTCTACATTCTCTGTGAGTAAATATGCCAAAGATCCCTGTGTTTCAAAAGGCTGTGGCATGTTATTGCAGTCTTTGGCATATTCCTTTGTGTGTTCCTATACTGATTTATTATTTACATGTAGGTTTCATAGAACTTTGCTGCTTGGTGTAGATCTCAAAAGCCACACAGAATGCTGACTGTAGAATACAGAGTTCAAGCTTAAAATAATGGTTTAAACAGAAATTGATTTTTTGGACATAATATACAATACCCCGGTATGACTTTGCTACAAATGCCAAACCACGGGCGGCCCAAGCTCACTATTAGGTAACTGGAACATGACCCTTGCTTTATGAGCGATATTGTGTTACAAAGATTTCGATTTATAAAGGTTTGTATGGAAACACAATGGTTTTTGAATGCTTTGCAAATATAAATTAATTAACAAATTGACGTCAGTTTTTTATGCGTCTGTCCTGTTATTGATGATAAAATTCGTCATAACATTGTCAAAGTTTGCTGTGGATCCACTCGCCTGCGGCTCGTGGATCCACAGCACTTTGACAATGTTATGACGAATTTTATCATCAATAACAGGACAGACGCATAAAAAACTGACGTCAATTTGTTTTTTACAATAACAAAACGCCAAAACTGATGTTGAAATGAAGGATAGAAATGCAAGATGCGATCGCCACAAAACCAGAATTTCATAGCCATAATTCGGAGAAACACGGGCTCGTAAATTAAAAGTTTGAGTAAAGTGAGTCGAAAACACATAGAAAAATTGGAATTTTGAAACTAACCTTTATTCCGGTTAAAATTGTTCTCAAATAATCCGTTGAAACACGGTTCAGTTCACCTTCGGTAAAGCTTATTTCAGCGACTCACAGCACTATAATCCTGCTCACCGCCAATTTTCAGGTCTGGATTCTCAACAAACATCTTCATCTTTCCGCTTTAAGGTTGTGTTTTAGCTTCTTGAGGTTCATCTCATCTATTTTGGACGATTTTCTCATTGAATAATTCCGGATTTGTGAAAGAATTCTCGCCACAAAAAGCGCAGCACTGAAAAGTTTGGAAAAACTTTCGCTGATGGCGTCAGTTTTATCGTTTTATGCGTCTGTACTCTTATTGACAATAAAAATTAGCCAATCAGCGCGCGAGAATTCGCACAGTTATTGTAAAATTGACTTTTAAGTACACGCTGCTCTAAGTAAATAAATCCTTCAAAAAACAATCAATCCTGCTGCCACAATTCCTCCATGGAATCAATGAAAGCAGATATGCTCAAGTTCCCTGTCAGTTCACTCACTACGTAATTCCCTAAAAACTGCCTTCCTTGGAAACATTTGTTTCGAGTCAGCTTCACTGACTTCGGTATTAAAATTTGAAATACATGTAGTTGCTTTCAGAGTCACATGGACACATTCACCATTCGCATGGTATGTCAGGCAAAAATATCTAGCATAATGGGGGGGGGGGGGGGGGGGTGGGTAGTCAGCAGCCAGTTGTCAACAAGCAAACCAAACTGCTCTGGCTGCTGACTACACCAGTCAAGCTTGATATTTTTACCTGACATACCATGCGAACAATGAATGTGTCCATGCGACTCTGAAAACAACTATTTCAAATTTCCTGAAGCAAAGCTGACTCAAAACAA
The DNA here is from genome assembly GCA_022457155.1 of Cladopsammia gracilis. Lineage (NCBI taxonomy): Eukaryota > Metazoa > Cnidaria > Anthozoa > Scleractinia > Dendrophylliidae > Cladopsammia > Cladopsammia gracilis. The sequence goes on from JAJGOT010000474.1 coordinate 471,017, forward strand.
ATGTTTTGCAGGGAAGGCATTTTTGATGGATTTGCATAGCAAGTGAACTGACTGGGAACTTGAGCATAACTCCTTTGATTCTATGGAGGAAGTGTGGCAGCAAGGTTGTTTTTCAAGGTTGTTTTTCTTCGAGCAGCGGGCACTCCGGAAATCAGTGTTCCTTCTTGTCTTTTACTTAGCATTGGAACACCCCAATAACAATAACTTGTCAAAATCATGTTAAATTGTCCCGAGGAGCAGGCAAACAACAAAGAATACAACACAGCAACAGAGTAAGTCAATTTTATTCCCAAAGCATTCAAATTTTTAAGTTTTGAAACAAAACCATTGCATTCCCATACAAACCTTTATAAATCGAGTCTTTGTAACACAATACAGCTCATAAAGCAAGGGTCGTGTCCCGGTTATCTGATAGTGAGCTTGGGCCACCTGTGACCAAACTACAGCTGTATTTCACGCTATAGACCACTTTCACAATGGCGGCCGATTTATTTCTTCTTTTATATGTATGTTAATTAGCCTCACTGGCCTCATTTCAGAGTAAAAATTCTTTTGAATTTTGCACATGTTACCGAGGCCAGTGAGGCTAATTAACATACATATAAAAGAATAAATAAATCGGCCGCCATTATGAAAGTGGTCTATCATGATGGCTAAATCATCTGTAAGAATATTGTTATTCAAATTTGTCTACTATTAAACAAAAGAACTATTTGTTTCAACACCCAATAGTTCTCAGGTTGGAACATTGATAACAATGGGTGACGTAACGAGAAATATCGCTATTGTGAATTACGTAAGCTTAATTAAGAACATTCCCATATAAAATTAGTAAAAACAATACTGGCTCCTTGTGAAACCCACCCTGGATCCAGAGGTCCGTTCTCTGAATATCATGAGTGAAATTAACCGCATAAACGGTTAGAAGAAGCTCGCGAGACGGACCTCTGGTCACTCGAATATACAACCTCATTTCCATGCGAGGATCCAGTTCAGAATCTGAACTAGGTCGCTGATTGGTTACTCCTACTTGTTTCCAGACTCTACCAGGAGTTAATGATGCAACAGCAACTTCGATTGGCTGGACCAAAACAATTCGCCACGGGCGCGTGAAAAACTGGTTTCCCAAAGTGAAGCCACGCAAACAACAATGGCGGATGTAAAAAGAGATTGCGGCTTTTTGCGATCTTTAAGAAACGCTAAAATATCAGAGAACTAAAGCCAGTTCAGAAAGAAGCGCTGTTGAAATTTATTCAGCGCAAGGATGTCTTGAAAAGAGGTGTTGACAGGCCAGACACGACTTATTAATTCGTGTTATCGTGGAGTGTGACCTTTAGAGTTTTGTTTGAACGAGGAACATTTTTATCTCTATTTAATTTTTATCTCTAGCACGGTGGCGTGCTTTGGAGCTGCAGGTATTCTCGCTGAACGATTTCGCTGACCACTGGTAGGTGACAGGAAGAGAAATAGGTGTACTGGATTAATTGCGTGCGGATATCAAGGATTCTTTGTTTGTTAAATCTATCGCCATTGAAAACGGTTGTATCCAGAAAGTTTACTTCTTTGTCTGAGATTAATTTTTGTTTGCAAGGACAATAAAATCTTCTATCTCCTTTTTCTCAACACTCTACAGTGAAAAAATGTCATCGATGTATCTTTTCCACTGGAGTGGATTTGATTTAATATTTCTGTCTCGACCGCGGAATATTGTCACCAGATTTAATGTAAACAAACAGACACGCGTTGGTCCCCTGGGTTTAAAACTGGTTTGGTAGGATATCCGATCCACAAATCGCATGGAAATGTGGTTGTGTACTCGAGTGCCCAGAGGTTTTTATTTTTTCTCGGCGCGTTGCGCCTCGTAGTCGCGGCTTCGCCGCTCAAACTCGCCGTTTTCACTAAAAAATAAAAACCTCTGGCACCCAGGGTATGTGAAACCAGTAGATCGATAAATAAAACGTTTGACCCCTCTCCTTTGTACCTTTTATACCCTTCTTCTGTGAACGTACCTTATAATATAAGACTTCCGCCTATCTACGTAGAACTGCGCGCATTGTTCTCGTTCGACAATGATGAACTTCAAAAACCGTTGTGTTGATTGTCTGGTTGACATTTTCAGTGATTTTACTTCTGACAATATATGTCATATATTATTGCTTTCATCTCTAGAAACAAGAACGACATACCTGGTGAAAGGCGACGGTTAAAATATCAAATGGCTGCTGCGTTATTCAATGCGAGTTTCACTTCAACTCGGTCGCCATTTTGAAGGCAGTTTTTCGCGAAGGCTTGGAAACGAGTCTCGTGTCCAGTGCCCAGGGAGCCCAGGGCAGTAGTCATTCCAACATGATCTCGAGACCAGAATAACGATTATCATTAAATCGACAGGGCTTAAAAACGGCTGAACATGCGCAGTAGAACGCAGGCCTGGTTCCCGCGATTCCATTTTCAAAATGGCGGACGACGAATCAGAATTCAACACGTCATTGCAACGGCCCCACGCAGCGTTGTGCTCGCTCAAGGACTTCAAAACAACTTCTGCATTATTTTATAAACATTCATGCTGGAGATTTGATTACGAGCCAGAAAATCGGAACAATGTTCTTAGATTTATCAGGCGAAGAACGCTATGCTTTTCAAAGGAAGCGTTCACCTTCCTCGAAGTTGCTTCAAGTGCAATTTTACCGTTAACTAAGGTCGTGTCAAGTTCTCTAAGGTTTGGAAGTACAAATTTTTGTACCTTATTTATTTCTACGAAACATATCAAAAATGACTTTTGATTCGTTCGGATGACTTTTTTTAATTACCTCTTTTTCATGGACTTCATTAGCGGTGCCTCAAGAAGGAGAATTGCAGAACCAATTGGTGAGTGGAAAAAAATGAACTGCCATTCCCATCTTGTAGTTCGCCGCGATTTCGCCGCTTGTGTATCTAAGCCGATAGTTTCCTGTTGATTTTATGCTCAAGACTTGTATGGGCTTTCATATAACAGTGTATGACAACTTGAAATGTTAAATAAATTGCTTGGATTGTTTGTTCTACACCTTGTTGAGATTTTTTTATGATTTATCCTCGATTTATCCTGTATTTTGTTCGTACGATCCCTGTTCCTTCGCCACGCAATTTTCCCGCCTAAATCCGCGGCTACCAGGCGTGTTACCAGTGGCTTTGTGTCGCTTAGTTGTTGCAAGCCGGTCTTTATTTATTTTTTTTATCTAATGATGTACTGCATTAAGGAACAGCGTACCCTTAGAAACTGTTGCGCATCAACCTGTTGGGGAAAAGTTCGATTATATGAAGGGTTAGAAGCACGGTCCTGCGGATATCTCGGGAATGCGTGCCTGTGTAAAAAGCACTATGGTGAGCAAACTCGCCAAAACAAAAAAAAATGTTGCTTTCCTTTAATTGCAAGTGAGTGGCAATGCGCCGGCATTATAGTTTCTTGCCCGCAACGCCTCTTCACGGTCTTCGATAGTTGCAGATCCACATTTTACAGACCTGGAACTTTTATCTGCGAAAAGCACCTTAAATCTGCCGACGAAGACGAGCGAATATGCTCCAAGGAGGATTATATTCCGCCACAAAAGGTAACAGGACAGTTTTACTTTGATACTACTTTTTCTTTGAAAAATCATGCAAAAAAACCGCTTTAAAGTGATATTCTGTTTTCCGGTTAGCGCTCACACCCGTCTAAAGATAGAGGTCCAAATGCTGACTGTGGGGAGTTACTTGAAAAAATACAACATTTAGAAGAAGAAAAAGTCAGGGACAAAGAAAGAGAAATGATGCTTCTAAAAAAAATTGAAGGTATTAATTATTTGAACCTGAATTTTTAAAAAAATATTAATGAATAATTAATTAAACAAATAATCAGAATAAATAAAAATAAATTTAATTTACAATAACTAAATGTAAAAATTTCAAATTTGTATTGTGTACAAATATAAAGAAATTAAACAAACGGATTGAAAATAGAAAAGGTTTTGAATAGCAAGGGAAAGGTTTATTGTTGCAAGCCATCTGCTAGATACAGTAATCCCATGTATGGACTCTTCTCATACAGCTGACAATACTCCACCCTTTTAAAAATCAGATACTGTTTATTTTACATCAGACATTTCTCAGCAAAACGCTCAGCTGGTTGAAAGGCAAAGCCATCTTCAAGATAGAAATGATGAACTTCAAGAAGAAATTCTTATTCTACAGAAAAAAATGAAAGGTTAGACAAATATTATTAGATTCCCCCAGTATTAACACTACTGTTATGTCAATTTATATAAAACTGGTTGTATAATCATTTTAAATGATAATATGTAAACACAACAATTATGATACCACATTAAATCTTGCTGGGAAAACATAAAATGATTACTGATTGTTGGCCTGATGCAAAAACTTGAGGAAGTTTGGGAGAATTCAGAAGAAAAGCCAACCCTATGGTTCATAGGTTCACATGTAATTAATAAATTCTCCCAAACTCACTGTTTGCATCAGGTCAGGAAAGCATAAAACAATCATTTCATATTAACTTCTTGAATGCAAGCATTGAACTGTTGAACCATCTATTAACTGAAAAGCCTAAAAAATAACAAGCATGCATTGATCTATTACTTATTTATATCTAAATAATATAATATAATTTTAATGTCTTATCTGAAATCATTTCACAAAAGGGGACACAACATTCAGTACCCTCTTCAAACAGTTCCATAAGGCCCTCACCAGACACTATTCCAATGGAGGAACGAGTCTTTATGACCCTTTAAAAATGGAGTCCTTTTGCGAGCAGCATTCCCCAGGGATTTTCGAAGACATATATGAAGCCATATACAATGATGACAAGAGAACACCATCAACAAAACGAAGAATTCTTCAGAAAAAGAGAGTTGTGGCAGTTCTCCATAACCTGAGCTTCTTTCGAAACCAGGTAGTTTGCTATTAATCAGACCTGAACATAAAAATATTCTGATTTGCAATCATGAAACCAAACTCATAGAAGTTTAGAATGACAATTAAAGAAATACTTTGGTTATCAACATATAAAAAATGCATACAAGCTAAACCAAGTTTTTTGTTCTCAGAAACAAAGACTAGATCACACAAGAACACTGAGCAAGCCACAGAAGAGTGCTTGAAAAAAAAAACACTAATTAAAAAGGAATTTCTAACTTTGCATACTTCTTAACAAATGACAAATTCTAATGGCTTCTGGTTTGCTAATCTACAGAAAAACAACAGGCTGCAAAAGGCAAATGGCCTTAATTTAAAGTTTGGGGGAGCATCTTATAATTCTCTTATGGCTGGTCAAGTAATGGGGTATTCTGTCCACCCCAATTCGGTTCGCAACCATCAGAAAGAACTGGCCAACAAGAACCAGAAGGAAATTGGGAAGGTCATACAAGAAGCAATTAAGGTATATCATTATTTCCTCAATTAAGTGGGCTACCTGTCATGAAATCAAAATGCATTTTTTTTGGAAAACAAAATGCAGTAGACAATGTATGAGCAATGTGAATAAATGGAACCTACACTATACACTACACATTCAACTGGTTTAGGTATTAAAGTCCATATTTTCCCATGTTGTTGGCTGTTTTGTAGAAGAAGGCCTTTATCATGCTGATAGAGGATGATGTCCATTTCATTCATGCATCACATCACCCAACTTCAAATAAGACTAGTACTGCCTGGCACATGTGCACTGGCCTCATGGATGTCCATCAATCTGTTTCTGCAATTCCACGACCAACTGAATCCCACAAACTACATCGTGTTGTTCCTGTTGTTACTAAAGCTGGTGAAGTTAAACAATGTAGGGGAGGAGTGTCCACTGCAGCCATCCTGGAGCACTTCAAAGGATCCATCAACAAATTCTTTGAGTTAACATACATGGCCACACTGTCCCCAGAGCATAGAATGATTAAAATGAGTGATGCCAAGGAGAGCTGTGAAAACCTAAGGTATAATATGAAAAAAGAGAGAAAAAAAATAACCACAATAATTTTAGTATTAAATTGTATGAAAGACATAATGTACATCCCTTTTATTCTACTCAGAAATGAAACACAGTTACCTTTTTAATACAAGTAACAGAACAACAAAATAATTCATTATGATGACTTTATACACATTATACAATGTGCTAATGATTTAATGAAACTCTTTTATGTAGTTTAACCTTCCTCTTTCCTTTAATTTTTCTAGGGTCTACTCTGATGAAGCCAGAGAAGAATTACAACTCCTTAACACCACATGGCTGATTGATGAATTCGAGCAGAATCTAAAGAGTGTTCAGGACTATGAAGCTTCTCTTAACCATCTTCTGAGGGAGGCCCCCGAACTGAATGAATACCTCAGTCATTTTGCTAGCTTTATGACAGGGGACTACCCAACATGGAAATACAACAAGAAAATTGTTGCCAAGGTTTCTCGCTCAGTTTACATGTATGACTATCTAAAGAAATTTAACTTAAAGGGATACTAAAGTTGAGCTCCAAGGTGACACACATTTGTTTCTTGCAAAAGGAGCAAATGAGGCACAAAATGATATTCTCTAAAACTCATACCTTGTAAAAAGTAAAATAAAATGTGATATCAAGCCAAAGAAGCAGCTTTAAAAATGTGGATAGTTTTCTTTGCAATGTTAACAATAGAGTTGTGTTTGGTTTTATCTTTGTACAGTGGGATCCTATGACTGATCCAGACAGTCCAGTACCTTCTCTGATCCCATGGCAAGGACCATTTCATGTGTCACTCAATGCAGACGAATCAACAGTGTTGTTATTCAGACCACTCTTTGAAAAGTTATATAAGGCCCTTTTTGGAAGAAACAAGGTACATGCGACTGTACTTTCCATTATTTTGACCTAAGGAATATATCAATCTTGCTGTTACTTTTCATGCAGTGTTCAATGGTTACGATACATGTACATGGCTGTACATGTATATACATTGTACAAGTACACTGCATTTTCTGAGAAGGCAGGAAGAGAAAGTTGTGCAAAATTAATAGCTTAAGTCTCTCTGACCCATAACTTCCAAGTGCTAATTTTTATTTTCTTGTGAAATCAGGTGCTGCCAAACAGACCGAAGCCACACAAAATTGTATCACTTACCACTTCAGCATTTGGAGGGTGGTCAATTGTTCGTGATCAAGTGCTACAGTTATTTGGGCCACTCTGCAAGGATCCTGAGTATATGTTACTTCTGCATCTGTTTGATGAGCTCCTGTCACTGTTATTTTTCTTGTACAACACTGTGTTCAGAGGTGGTGATTTTAACCAATGGCATGAAGCGTTATTGCGAATTTCCTTCATGTTCATCACGTTTAGAAGGCGCAACTATGACAAAGCCACCATGTGCCAGTTATCTGATATTGTCTACTACCTGAAAGAAAACCAAGAAGTTGCCTCTAAAATTCAAGAGTTTTTACAAATTCTCACTGAAAAGAAAGTAGAGATATTTCACTCTGTTTTGAGAAGGTTGGCAAATATTTATAAATAGTTATTCACTGATGCTTGTTTACTGCCAAATTGGTTTCTCTATGATTAATCAAAAATCAAGAAATAATATGACCAAATTTAATACATCTTCTGAGGTAATTATAACAATTGGCCTTCACTACAATGTATGTGTAAATAATACATGAAGAATCTTTATGTAGAACTAATACCTCAATCATCCTCCTTCTCCTGGGTAGAAGAGATGTTTGACTAATGCCTGGCAATACAATTACAGAGGGCTATGTCCACCCTCTACCAATTCCCTACTGATGACTAAAAAACTACCTTTGTATTTACTTGTTTTTCAATGCTTGTTAATCAGAAATGTTCCTGTATGGGCACTGCCACAAGAAATAACAACAATGGCTCATGCAATAAGTGGTAGACGATTTGACTGTGAGTTTGTACAGTGGTTCCTGCCACAGTACCCAAGAGGAAGAGGAAGGAAAAATCTGGCCCTGCTTGCATTCTCAGCAGCAGAATTCCTAATCAACATCTTTGGCAATGTATGGACGAGGCAAGGCCAGACACGGAAAATTCCAAAAGGAAGACGCAAATATCAGGTACATGTACTGACCAGTATCACGTTATTGAGCAAGTAAATAAATACAGAAGTTTTTGTTATCTAAACATGGCAGCTACATTCAGTGGATATGAAGCATAAAAAAATAGACTGTGCCTCAGGTCAATACTTTTGCAGAAATATTTCCCCAGGAAAAAAACAGACTCAAGTTTTGACAGAAATTAAGCCAAAATAAATTGAGGAAAAATTGGCTAAGGCTTTATGCTTCCTATGTGCATCTAAATTGCCAGTAGTATTATCAAGGCACTATTTTTTGTCATTTTTTTACCTTTTCAGCCATACTATTTCCCAGTTCTGGATGCCACCATGGACCAGCGTTGCCTTCCCCTGGGATATGCCTTTCCTGGTCATGAACCTAATGCATCACTGGCATGCGACGAGCCAACTTGTGTACACAGACTTGATTTTGAGGAAACAACCAGATTGACATGCGGACACACCTTCCACAAGAGCTGCATAATGCACGACCAGGGAACATCCAGAGACCACAGTTATTCGCAGACTGTTGAAGCAAAATGCTCAATATGTTACCCTCTGTTGAGACAACGGATGGAAGAATTGGCCAATTCCTTCAACAGGTACATGTAACAAAACATTTCAATAAACTGCTCTTCCATGGGTGCTACGCTTATGAAACAGACCTTCAAGATTGTATTAAAGCCCAAATCAAACAGAACGCTTTATTTAAGTGAATGGGTTAAACAGACGGCGAATACAGATCATCACTAAGGTTATTAAAAAAATAAACTAAATTGACGAGCTAAACCTGATTTACTATTTAAGCTTACTATTTATGCTAGATACCTGGCAGGAGACGATGAGGATGACAACAATGACAGTGACGATAACGGCGATGATGATGATGGCGGTGAAGACCAGTCCGGGGAAGAATCTTCTCACGAAGATGACGATGAAGAAGACGACTTTGATGAAGACTCGTATCGCCGTCAAGTTAAGGAGTTGCAGAAGAAGGCAATAGCAGTCTTCTCTCAACTAAAAACACAACTGAGCAACGTGCATGGAAATGAAGCTAAGGAATGAAACTCCGGTAAAAGGCTGATATGATCAGGCCCGTCAAGCCACAGCCTGCCAAATGCCTGTTCTGCCTGTTCTAATCAAGCCAAATACAAACGGCTTTTTTAAAAGCCACTCAAAATAAAAAAGTCAATGGCCAACATACAGTTACATGTAGTTGAATCTTCTGCACCGGTGACCGTACCGTTCGCTTCGTACATCCAAAACGTGTTGTTCTAAGATTAATCTATTCACTAAGAAGCTCCAGCACTTTTCTGTGAGTATCATGATGAACAAATTGGTTAATTTTAACTCAAAAAATGTCCTGACACGCTAAACATAACGTCAAATAAGTCCGAAGAGAACTATCCAACAACATCAGCACCTTTCGCCCGCCATTATGAAATGATCAAAAATTCTACATTCAAACAGAGCGAGCATGCGCATTAACTGTGACATTGCTATTTTACGTCACAATCTCTCAGCCAATCAGCCGTTTTTAAGCCCTGTCCATTAAATCTTAAATCGCTTTGAAATAATGATTATCATTAACGCCCGGCACATTATGGAGAAAGAGTAATTCCTGGGGTCGAGTTTGTCTCGGGCCGCTCTACTGCATTCAAAATGGCGGACGGAGGCGAAGGTAAGAGTGCTTTTTTAGACCTTTTAGAATCAATTTCCGCCTCAATTTATACTCGAAGAGTTTAATTTACGGCTAAACTACAGAATATAGGGCCACTTTTTACCGTATACCAAACGGCTCGTTTGCTCTTTAGTTTATATTTTTGCCGAGCCAAACGAGCCTGACCAAATATCATTTATATTAGATCATGTGCACTGCCGAGGCAAACGAGCCATCAAAAACATAGACCCAACACTGTGGCGAGCAAAAGGAAGTGTCCTTCAATGCCTGAACTGTTTTATAAGTGCAAAGATTTCGGTTTATCCTAGTACAGTGTACCGGTTCACAAGGGATTTCACACATTGTATTCACCAGGACAGAACCAAGATTTCCGTATACTATAACCCCATGCGTTAGTTATGCATACCGAAACAAACGAGAAAACAACAGAACGCCAAAAAACAACAACAACAACAACAACAACAATGGTGCATACATACATAATAAATGTATGGGGTTATAGAGAAATCTTACCTTGATGTCTCATCGGAAATTATCTTAGCATTTTTAGCATTTTAGCACTTAGTTTTTAGTATTTTAGCTAACTATTTGTAACATATTGCATGGTTTTTTAGTCTAGTTAATTAATTATCGTATCTATTTTATTATGTTAAACTGTAGGTGTCCCCTATTAGTAGAGGGCTTGCCCCTCGGCTAGTTCTTCCTGACACATAAATAAAGTTTCTATCTATCTATCTATCCTAGAAAAGACTTGCAAAAAGGCTCCCATGGCATGAGGCAACTCGTAAATATGAAATGCTCTTCTTATACCGAGTGGATGGCGGACCAATGTCACTAATCGTAACATCGTATTTAGTATGATAAAGGTGCACTTTTTTTATATGTAAAGAATGTGAAGTAATTCATGAACAACAAAAATGCAAGGGGGTTATGTATGCAAGGAGAATATGAATTATTCCCCTTGCATTTTATTATATAATCCCCTTGCATTTTAATTAGTTATTCTTCAGCCCCATTGTTCCCTTCGAGAAATCAAGGCTGCATCCGGCTTTTCAGACAGTTGATTGCGGGGTTACAAGATATATTCCCCTGAGAAAGATCAAAGGAATTTGAGCCAAAGTGAAAATAATAGTGATTAGAGTGCAAGAAAAGCCTCTAGCATGTAGGGTATCAAAGAATCGACGAGTAAACAAATTTAAAACATGTTACCCAGTTCCTGATGCATATTTGTGTCACACTAATACATGTTTTTGATTTTAAATCATTTTAGAAACAAAATTTGGTTTATGCTTGAACTTTCTCTCGATTAATATCAATTCTTCAATTAGCTTTCCGATGATTGATTTTCATCAATTAATTACACCGGGTGGTAGTGTTAGTGCGGATTTAAAAAAAGCATTTACTGTGCTGTAATATTTACCGAAGTCTTGAAAAATCTGTTTGAAGTCCGCAGATCGGTTTTAATTTTCGATACTGAGGGGCTTAAAGAGGCTCTACCCGGCCAAAGTCATTCTACATTTTCTGTAAACAGTAGTGCTCTAGTGACTGGAACTGTAGAAAGTGTTAAATCACATTTATGTGATGAGGAGTATCAGGTAACTTCATCAGTGAAGATTAACCACCCATACCCTTGGTCTACACAGGGCTCATAAAAATCTAAAATTTAAACTTGACTTGTGTGAAATCAAATCTTAAGTTTTACTTGTTGGACAAGTTTTTATAAATAGTAATTGTTACTCAAGCTTAATTCACAGGTGATTTGTCCATATCCTTACCCATTGTGCTAGTGAGTGGAGAAAGTTACTTTCCTCATGCAAAAAAAAAACTGAAATTGTGTCCCTTTTTTCACTTAGGCTTTGTGGGGTGGGCGATGGCGGGAGGGGGCAGTAGCAACAACTGGAGAGGAAGTAGAGAATATCAACAGCCAGTTTTCAAGATTGGGTAGTTGTACAAAACACATGCTTCTGGAAGGTATTAAATTATCTTTCAATGATTGCATTTTTAACTCTAAGTGATATCTTGGTGATGAAGTACATAAGAGTAACTAATTGAGTTTAACTGTGTTTGTCTTGTTTTAACAGGGACCCATTTAAAATTTACCCTTTTTATCTCAAGAATCTGGGAAGCTGGTATACATGTAGTCGTGTCTCATGTATACAGACAGGGAAAATTACAAAATGCTGTCACAATAAAGCTCTTACTGAAAAAAAAATGCATTGGTGCATGTATTTTGGACATTGTTGCTATTGTTGTTGTTAAAGCCATTATTAGTAGCTATTGTTGGTGTTTTATTTTTAGAGGAAGTAGTCTCGTACAATGAAAAACACCAACTATTGCCAGCAGGGGAGGCTTTTCTGTGTCACTTGCTGGCTTTAGATATGTGTACTCCCAAGCAGGAGAGCTGCACAGGATTGTTGAGAGTATATTATGGAAAAAAGATCAGAAAACTAATTTTACCAAAGCCTTGTTCCAACTTTGTGGCTGGTGAAGCTGTGTTGATGGAAAAGGCCATACTATATCTAGACCCTCAGATGATAATGGTCAATATGAAATTTTTAACCTGCTTGAATGGATGGCTACATACATGTAGATTACAATTTCTTTTGTTTTCTTTTAAATAAATGATTTAATTTATGCATCTGCAGTATTAAGCTATAAAAAAGACTAATTGGAGACATGGAACTTAAAATTAATACAAATTACTAGAATTAATGTACATAAAAATAAAGAATCATGTTGTTGATGTTGTTGTTCTTTCTGTTGTTAATGTGTTGTTTCAATGATGCTGTAACCTGGCTTATGCCCTTTTTATCTGTTGGTCAGTGGCTCAGTTTCCTCCAGACCAAATGTAATTGCAGTCCAGCCTATTTAATACTGACACCAAATGGACAGTATATGTTATCATCGATTTTAGATCTTTTGGACCAGTGAAACTGTCCAAAGTAAAGAGCTGTTCATGTTAAACAGGTGTCCATAAGATTAGGTGTGACTATGTTGTTTTTTCCCTTTAGATGGATCCAAACAATGCCAAAAGTTGCGTACAAAAATATCATCAATCATCATCAAGCTTGGAGAAACGGTTGGAAAGTATAACAGACTCGCCGCCACCAATGATTGCGTCGAAATGAAAGAAGTTGAAAAACGGGAATTTTCCCTGGAAAGGTAAAAATTAATTTGAACTGGAGATGGTAAACACACTGTATTCTAAAAAATAATAGTAGGTTTATATCAAGTCGAACTTTACAGTAAAGAGATGACGTGACCAAGTAATATCAGGCTAGTAAATTGTCGAATTGACCAGTGAGTTATGGCTCTGAAAATTTGAAAAAAAATTGAGGAAAGTGTTATGGAAGGCAAGGCCCTGCATTCTAATAATCTTCTCTATACAATTCCTAAAAAGTTTTCAAATATCCACACTATCATAAAAACACAAACCTTATCAGCAGTGGCCCCATTTTCCTAATTTTGCTATTATCTTTTCAAAGCATCAGTTAATGGCAATGAAGATGCTGAGGTGACAGGCGACGAGAGCAGTGAAATGGTTAGCGGGAGCGATTCTGGAGACATTGTCCTGGATGCCCTTGCCAATATAGGTGCAGCCCCGATGTTTACAGCGCCTGCCGAGGAATAGAATTTTCCGGTTGGTAAAAGGCGCTACAATGGCCGAAACGGCAGTAACGCATGCAGTTTGATTAGCTTGGTGATCGGTTACGCTTTAAATGTGAGGAAGATCTCGCCCCACATTGCTTCTTACCTTTGTCAAGTACCGTCATTGATGTTGTTTGCGGCAACCGGTGTACGACTTATGTCTCGATAGTTTACCCTCAAGGTATCTATCCATTCAGAAAGCTGCGTTCAGAAAGCTCAGAAAGTGTGTTAGAAATCTAGTTTGATATTGGCGTGTGAAACAATTTGCCAGTACGCCTGAAAGATCAATATGAGCAGTACACTGTTGGCGTTCAGTTACTGTACGAGAAGACATCGCTTCCCGTTCCTCTTTTTTCGGATGAACTATTTTGAACGAGAAAACCTCTGTTTTACATCACCAAGGGTTTCATGATGTATGTTGACACCCATTCTCATGACCCTAGCGGCCCGGGGTTAGACACAGCTGAAGTAAAGGACCTTAATGAGATTTGTAGAGCAGTTTGGGAACTTTAGGGGAATGATGAGAAAACCTATGGAAACTTTGTGATCGCCGACTTTTAAATTTAAGAGCTTGGTTTCTTAAAAGCTATTACCCCACACAATGATGTTGGAACAGTCCTAAGTGATAACTACACTTTGTTTGCTCCTCAAATTTTGCATAAACTATTGTTTTTAAATGCTCTTGGGAGGACTGCATATTCCCAAGAGCATTTCAAAACAATAGTTTATGCAAAATTTGGGGGGCAAACAAAGTGTATTATGGGGAATTGGAAAATAGAGAATAGGTTTTTTACAGGGTCGTAGCCTCTCGTATAGAGTCGTTAGTGTATTAGCGATATACTTGTCAGGGCGTATGTTTCGTAAATGGATTTAAAATGCATATGTAGGAATTTTGTCTATGTGCTTGAAGCTGTGCATTATATCAGAAGCTTACAGTATGTTATGATTTACTGATTATATAAATAATGTAATTTCGCTATTGCTTGGGTTTTGTATTGGCAGGCTTAGTAATTTGCCCCAAAAAAGTGTCGCGCCACTTTCTCAACCAATCAGAAGTATTTTTATGTTGTGCGTTGTATCGTTACTGTAATTAAAGTAAATATGAAAAGTGTCCTTAACTGGCCCAAGAGTTCCTTATCTTAGAAACAAGTTAATAAGGTGAAGTAGTCTTTTCGTTTGCGTACTGTGGTACCTCGGTAACAGCTCATATAGTTATGGCTTTCTTAGCAAACAGTTGTTTGCCTTTCGTAACGTATAAAGTGAAGTTGCAAGTGTAATACTTATAATAAAGACGCTGTCAAAATTTGTCTTTCTTTCTTTCTTGACTCCGGAGATCAAGTGCTACTGTAATTTATTAGTATGGTATGTTTAAGTAACAATGCGTGTAAGAACTAGGCAATCCCCTATTGTTCTGCGGCATTTTGCTTTCCCCACATAAGAATGTTTAGATTTTCGTTCTGAGAATACATCAACCTATGGACAACATGTTTTTAAAATAAAATGTACTGGAACTTTATTTTAAAGTGATGTTTCTTTTGTGCTACAAGATTTCATCCAATCGTGAGACTCCAAAACAATGGCCAAGAAAGGCTTCTAATTTTACGCGTTTCCCACAGAATTTTTTTTTTTTGCATTTAAACTCACAATAGGGAATGAATTAGTAAACTAGAGAGAAAGTGAAGTGAAGTGATGGTAGATTTTAATGTTTTAGCCAATGAGGTGGACGGTTTCAACAATATCACAATTAACACCTTTCTGCATTCCTTGTCGTTAGGTTGCCTACTTCTTACTAGGACCATTATTTAAAGCGACTGTTTCACGCTATGTGAATGCTTGTCCATATCTTTTCATTTCTTGTTAAAAGACGACAGGCTTAATTTCGAGGTCGATTGAAACGGATTATAGATACGAATGCTAAACGGAGTTTATTCTTTCGATTCAAAGCATAAATAGCCAACGTACTTTGAGCCTTCACAGGTTTTATGTTTAATTAAACCGTTCTTACCAACACGAGGTTGTTAAAAATTTCACTGGTCCAGTCCTGAAACCTATATACTCCCCACCTTGAGTTAAGATGTTGACCCCAATTTTCATTTATTTAATACTGGAGTCGGTAAAACGAGCTGAGCTGAATATTAAACTCGCCCGCCGCTAAATCCATGCTTTAACCTGAAATCATGTAATGAATGATGAAGCCTAAATTCATAAGCTTCTGTAGTTTCTTTAGGCTTCCACGCCAATTTAACTTTAAGATCTATGTAATTTTTTCAGTTTCGTTTTTCTCTGTTTTATTCTTCCCTGTAATTTGTTCTTGGCAAAAATAAACACATAACAAATAAAGTAAAAATAAATTTAAAAAATTAGGAACCAGTTTTTTAATTGATCTGTACAGTTTTGCCCAGAAATAAAAAAGATTTGGGCAGGCATGCACATAGCTTGAAACAGTTCATCTCAGTAAGGCACCCTTCCTAAACCTTACTGCTCAGCGTAGAAAATGTTTTGCGATCTCCTTTATGCAGCCGAATGATAATGATGGAAGTCGCGTAAATATATAGAACTTTTCCTAAAAGTCCGTATTAAAATACCGCGTTTGCAACATCCCGTGCAACGGCTCTCTTGGCCCGTATGTGTTGTACTATAGTCAATCGAACCCTTTAACGACCCTAGTATTAAATAAATGAAAATTGGGGTCAACATCTTAACGCAAGGTGGGGGGTGTATAGGTTTCAGGGCTGAACCAGTGAAATCGACCCCGTTTTACCCACTCTAGTATAAAATAAATGAAATTTGGGGTCAACATCCTAACGCAAGGTTTGGAGTATATAGGTGAACCGGCTTAACTATTAAAGTCGACCCCGTTTTACCGACTCTAGTATTGAACAAATGAAAATTGGGGTCAACATCCTAAGGCAAGGTGGAGGGTGTATATGTTAACCGGCTGAACTATTAAAATCGACCCCGTTTTACCGACTCTAGTATTGAACAAATGAAAATTGGGGTCAACATCCTAAGGCAAGGTGAAGGGTGTATATGTTAACCGGCTGAACTAGTAAAATCGACCCCGTTTTACCGACTCTAGTATTCAACAAATGAAAATTGGGGTCAACATCCTAAGGCAAGGTGGAGAGTGTATATGTTAACCGGCTGAACTATTAAAATTGACCCCGTTTTACCCACTCTATTATTGAATAAATGAAAATTAGGGTCAACATCCTAAGGCAAGGTGGAGGATGTATATGTTAACCGACTGAACTATTAAAATCGACCCCGTTTTACCGACTCTAGTATTGAACAAATGAAAATTGGGGTCAACATCCTAAGGCAAGGTGGAGGGTGTATATGTTAACCGGCTGAACTATTAAAATCGACCCCGTTTTACCGACTCTAGTAATTGAACAAATGAAAATTGAGGTCAACATCCTAAGGCAAGGTGGAGGGTGTATATGTTAACCGGCTGAACTAGTAAAATCGACCCCGTTTTACCGACTCTAGTATTCAACAAATGAAAATTGGGGTCAACATCCTAAGGCAAGGTGGAGAGTGTATATGTTAACCGGCTGAACTATTAAAATTGACCCCGTTTTACCGACTCTAGTATTGAACAAATGAAAATTGGGGTCAACATCCTAAGGCAAGGTGGAGGATGTATATGTTAACCGGCTGAACTATTAAAATCGACCCCGTTTTACCGACTCTAGTATTGAACAAATGAAAATTGGGATCAACATCCTAAGGCAAGGTGGAGGATGTATATGTTAACCGGCTGAACTATTAAAATCGACCCCGTTTTACCGACTCTAGTATTGAACAAATGAAAATTGGGGTCAACATCCTAAGGCAAGGTGGAGGGTATATATGTTAACCGGCTGAACTATTAAAATTGACCCCGTTTTACCGACTCTAGTATTGAACAAATGAAAATTGAGGTCAACATCCTAAGGCAAGGTAGAGGGTGTATATGTTAACCGGCTGAACTAGTAAAATCGACCCCGTTTTACCGACTCTAGTATTCAACAAATGAAAATTGGGGTCAACATCCTA
Organism: Cladopsammia gracilis; assembly: GCA_022457155.1. Lineage (NCBI taxonomy): Eukaryota > Metazoa > Cnidaria > Anthozoa > Scleractinia > Dendrophylliidae > Cladopsammia > Cladopsammia gracilis. Next base: position 488,448 of record JAJGOT010000474.1, read on the forward strand.
AGGCAAGGTGGAGAGTGTATATGTTAACCGGCTGAACTATTAAAATTGACCCCGTTTTACCGACTCTAGTATTGAACAAATGAAAATTGGGGTCAACATCCTAAGGCAAGGTGGAGGATGTATATGTTAACCGGCTGAACTATTAAAATCGACCCCGTTTTACCGACTCTAGTATTGAGCAAATGAAAATTGGGGTCAACATCCTAAGGCAAGGTGGAGGATGTATATGTTAACCGGCTGAACTATTAAAATCGACCCCGTTTTACCGACTCTAGTATTGAACAAATGAAAATTGGGATCAACATCCTAAGGCATGTTAAGGGGTGTATATTTTAACCGGCTGAACTAGTAAAATCAACCCCGTTTTATCGACTCTAGTATTAAATAAATGAAAATTGGGGTCAACATCCTAGGGCAAGGTGGAGGCTATATAGGTCAACCGGCTGAAGTATTAAAATCGACCCCGTTTTACCCACTCTAGTACTGAATAAATGAAAATGCGGTCAACGTCCTAAGGCGAGGTGGAAAGTTTACAGGTTAACCGGCAGAATTAGTAAAATCGACCCCCCCCCCCCCCCCGTTTTACCCACTTTGTTATTGAATAAATGAAAATCGGGGTCAACATCGTAGAGGAAGGTGTTGGTTATATAAGTTTTCCCACTGAACTAGCAAAATCGACCTCGTTTTATCAACTATTGATAAATAAAAATTGGGATCAACATCGTAAGGCAAGGTGTAGGGTGTATAGGTTTCCTGGCTGAATAATGGGCAATAAGCATCAGTTGATCAGATGAGATGGCTTGATTTTGATAGCAGACACTAATACAACGAGCTCTCAAAAGAAGGATACTTACAATTGGAAGCAATGAATTAAAGTTCAACTTGACATTCCAAAGTTAGAAAACAGTTTTAATCCATGCTTGTCTGGAATGCCAACAATGTAACATTTTCCTTGAATCAGAACTTATTAAAGTGGAGCATGCTCACAGCCTTAAGGTGATTCCTCAGTATTGCATTGCGCATCACTACTTCGCATATTTCTTGCGTCATTAGCGCGCGTACAGTCTGAACCAAAAGGGTTTTACTTGTGGATAAATTGACCAAATAAAAAAGCGGTTGTTTCCTCCTCAACGAGCATGGTTACCTATCTTTCTTATTGCATAATTGTACTGTTAAAATCACCTTCTTTGAGTTGAAAGAGTTTAAAAAGATTTCCTTGTCAGGAAATAAAGTTGTCGCTAAAAATGCGTTCACGCCCATTTCCCATGGCCAAAAAATTGACCTTGAGATCATGCACGCAAGGAGTGTTTTGAGTCGGTGTCAGTTGCATGTTTTTACAGTAAATCATACATCAAATTGTTCCTTATGGTCGATGCATTATATCTATTAAAGTTTTCCAAGCATTTCATTTTAACTATGCTCCAAGCTACCGTGTAAACAGTAACGTGAACCGACCAAGTAAGGCGTGATAGGCAGTACTACATGGATAAATAGGGCAACTTTAACCCATCGCAACTCTTTCGCGAGCATGGTGACCTATGTTTTTTATTGCGTTTTTCGAAACAATGTCTGGTTGGGAAAATCAGGAAAGTTTAAACAAATATTGTTTGTCAACTTTTATTATTGAGGAATCGCCTTAAAAAAATGTGGTCTTGCTTTTGCATGCTATGAAAAGAGGAGCTTATTACCCCCTGATGAAACTCATTATAACAATATTAGTTGTTCAACACGAAAGCAGTTGGTTTAAAGTTCTAATTTATTTGCCATAAAGAAAATAATTGATATGTGTAAATTACTTTAAAATTTATATTTGTTTAATTTTTAGAATGTATCTATTAATGAAATAATGTTTGCCCTTATAGCTCTCTCTCAAAATAATTAGTGCTCAAATGTTTCTTACAATACTTACAGCTAGGTTAAGAAAACTTATAAGGCAGACTTTAAACAATAACTTTGGAATTAGCTAGATACCGAGGTAACTAAGAGGAAATTAAAAACAAGCTAATGGTCATGCATTAAATTTATCCATTGAAAAGTTTTGTGTTAAGTGATCAACATCTCAGTATAATTTTCTTTAACTTTTGTGAACATATTCTGCAAACAAGAACAATTTCATAATACATTGTACACATATTACAGTGTGACATGCCTTACCATGAGAACCCAATAAACTGTTTTACAAGTTTTGTTTCCAAGTTTTGTAAATAACTTTGCACTCCTGTGATGAACACAAAGCGACAAACAATGAAATGTAATCTTGTTGCTTTGTGTTTATCACAGGAGTGTAAAGTTAGCTGCAAAACTTGTAAAAAAAGTTTGTTGGGTTCTCACGGTAAGGTGTGTTGCACTGTAAAATGAACAGAATCGGTAATTAAAGATAATCAATTCATGTATATTATACAAAAAATAAAATATTCATAGTGTTTGTACCATGTGATATTGTAAGTTGCAGTTTCCAAACAGGGCATCAAGGAGGCTCTTGTAAATAAATGTTTATGCACAACCTTACTGTGCCTGCAAGTGTATATTACAATGTCACCCTATTGAGGATGCACACATTAACAAGATCTAAGCTTATAAAAACTTTGCCTGGATTTAACTCTCTTGGATCGTCGGGAACCCTAGTTTTCCATTGATTCTCTACACTTTCTGCACTGGTGAATAGGAAACTAAATTTAAGTTACTTTTCAATAACTGATACAATGTACCGGTATATAAAATAATGTCATACTAAATACTCGAATAATTTAAAAATATGTAGTATCAAAAATTGACATTACATATATATATATACCAGTAGGTGCAGTAACAATTGCATCAAAATTTAAGGGCTGAGGTCATAACTGCCTCATGTTGAATTATGGCATGATTCACTTACAAATTGTGTTTTTGAGCGAAAAAAGGCATTTTGTTGCTATAATGATTGCTGATTTATGTAAGTTGACGTAAAAGAGATGCAATTAGACCCAAAAATTCCACATCTGTGGAAAGAAATCTTTTGACGTAAAAAGTCAAATAGGATGCTCATTAACCAAAATGTATTTTGTATTTTTGTGTGTGAAAATACAGCGGATGTTTTGGCCTGATCTCTTTTACTTTAACTTACAAGAACCTGCTATTACTTTATAAGCAAGAAAATGTTTTCTCAGCTCAAAAACACGTCAACTGAACAATACCAAAATTTGACATAAGGCGGTTATAAGCCCTCAACCCTTCAACAATCAGATATATTGACAGTTCTTGGATTTTACTCAGTGTAGATGGAAAATGTGTGAGCATTAACAATTCTTTATTGCTGTATGTCAAAAAAAAAAAAAGACTTGGAACTGAATAAGTCTTTACCTTTATAGCAGAGCTGTTATTAAGACATTGTTTCTTATTGTAGGAACATGTATGTATTTCATTGATCTGTACACACAGTTATTCTTGCAATTTTTAATAAATGGAACCAAAGAGAGACAGGATTACCCTAGCTTAGTATTAAGGACCCATTGAGTGTACTCAGTCATATTATATATTATAATATGACTATTACAACCCTGCTTAGTGTCTACATGGACCATATTTTCTTGATTAAATGCCCCCGGCATTTATTTCAAACTTTGCCTAGTGGACCCGGCATTTCTTTGGAACCCAAGAGAGGCAAGATTACCCTAGCTTAGTATTAAGGACCCATTGCGTGTACTCAGTCATATTATATATTATAATATGACTATTACAACCCTGCTTAGTGTCTACATGGACCATATTTTCTTGATTAAATGCCCCCGACGTTTATTTCAAACTTTGCCTAGTGGACCCGGCATTTCTTTGAATCAGCAGTTTTTTCTTGCCCGCCATTTTTTAAGAAAGGATTTATATTATTCGTTTTTCTTGGCAGCTGTGTACCTTGCCCTTAAATCTTAAGTTTATTATACCACAAATAAACGTTTGAGGGGCTTACTTACAACTTCCTCTATTATACCCAGCATTTATTCGGGGCCCGGCGTTTAATCAAGAAAATATGATATATGTTGTAGCTCAAAATCTGCCTTGGTTCAAAATTTACTTTCCTTTGTTTAAAACTCATTATCACACATTTTCATACCCTAAAACAAAGGAAAGTAAAAGTTTGAACCAAGGCAAATTTTGATCCACAACATAGACATTATCATAAATACATTACCAAAATATATTACCAAAATGTAAAAACTATAGGAAAGCTATTCCTTTCCTATAAATTAATTACTTCTGTAATTTAATATGTGTAAAGCAATATTATGAGACCAAGTAATAGAACAAGAGGAAAAGATAAAATACAATTAACTCTCTCATAAGTGGCTATACTAGGGACCTGGAAAGGTGATTGATTACTGGTATGTAAGATGGTTGCCTGTGAGTCTATAATACAGCTTTTAACTGAGAAATCAATCAATTGAGATTTCTGCTAGAAAGTTGCTGAAGGGAGATGGTCACCTGCCAGATTGGTCACTTAAGAGAGAGTCAACCATAGGATTTTACTATGGAGTAATGTAAGGCACTAACTAAACAGACTTGTTTTGTTTAACACTAGGCCTGTAAAGAAACCTCTTTGGAAGTGCAAAACATTGGTCCTTCTCCAAAAAAGAACTTTCCTCTGGATTACCCATTACACATACATGGTCAGATGGCACCTCATGACTATGTATGACATTCTGATCTGGGTAAAGTTGTCCTGCAGCAAGAACACTGAATTCTACCTAACATGTAGGCAATCAATTGATCTGAAAAAATAGAGAAGAGAATTCATTTTAGTTGGTCAAGTCGAGTCAAGTGACGTGCACACAAGCCGCAAGGAATGAGGCTGATAGCTCAAGGAAAAGCGAAAATAAGGGACTGTACTGTTTTCTTATAAAAGCCGAGCACACGCTTGACATATGGATCAATTGGCAAGTCCGCCTACTTTTGATGCCTTACCATGTGTGCCGCGAATTCATAGTCTGCGTCAACATTTGGTTTTAAGTTTGTGGTATTTGAAGCAGCAATGTGAAATGAGTGGCTGTATGCCCAAGTAAGCTGTGCCAAGCAAGGCTAAAAATGGCAGTGATCAATCTCAGAGTGATTTCTGTCATTTGTGCAGGTGTTGTTTCAAAACTGTGTACTGGAAATTTTAATAGCAGGAGAACCCCTGATGAACGATTGAGCAAGCCATCTAAAAGCTTGGAGAACATTTTTCATCTTTCAATAAACAAAGGTGAAGAACAACCTCTCTATTCGATTTTGCAACAGCTTAGTTTTTCTGTTCCTGGAAGTGATTTGCTTTTGTGCCATGTCTGCAGGACGCCTACATGGTATACAGTTTTTTTTATTTCTCAAGAATTAAACAAGTTGTATCAAAAAAAAATAAATCGCCTTTGTTTAATGAGGGTGATACTTTAACATTCATGAGACTGACAAACCTGTGGCCCTCAAATTCCAGGTTGAATTGGAATTAGAAATGTTAGTTTTTGTGGAGAGAGGAAAAACTGGAGGACCTGGAGAAAAAAGCCCTTGGAGCAAGGATGAGAACTAACAACAAACACAACTTGAGTCTGGGAATCGAACCCTGGCCAAATTGGTGGGAGGTGAGTGCTCTCACCACTGCACTTGAATGACTGTGCTTTTCACTGAAGTAAAGCTGAATGATGTATCAAGACTTTGTTAAAGCCCATCGGCAAAACTGCAAAAACATCTTACTCTGAAGGCAATTCCTCCCAAGTACATGTATCTTCACAAACATGCTTCAAGATATCATCATTGTTTGCCTAGTTTTCTGAGGGATGTGACCTCAGATTTCTTATTAAAGTGACAAATGACAGCTCATTGAAACTTAAGGGTCATCACTTTGCAAACCAACCAATGATATTGCTGTAGTGCCAGAGTGCTTGGTGGCTTGCTTTTAGTAAGAAAACAGTGCAGTCTCTTTTTTAACTTTCTCTAGGTCTGTGTCCCCTTTCCTCACAGCTTTGCCACTCATTTGCTTGCGTGCACCTCACTCAATGTGGCTGTGTCAAACTTTTGAAATTAATGTTCATAATACTAGAGTAATATTAAACCTCATCTCAAAAAAGTTATATTCCACTGCTATTTAGCATAAACAGGGCAATATTATGCACTTATTGACTGAGTGGGAGGGCCGGACGGGAAAATATTTGGCTCGAGGTCATGGCGTACGGACCGAGCGCAGCGAGGTCCGTGCGCCATGACTGAGAGCCAAATATTTTTCCGTCCAGCCCGACCTAACTCAGTCAATAAGTATTTTATAATATGACTAGAAAGTACAAGAATAGTCGTGCAGTGCAAGGTCACTTGAACTCGGGCGGGGCCGGATGGCTTTTTCCGGACCGGCTCACGTCAACCCATCCGGCCCCGCTCACGTCACCTTGCGATTCAACCTCGTTCCCAGGGTCTCTCTTCTTCCCGCCCCCTGGAGCGAGAGAGAGAGAGAGACCCTGGCTCAGGCTGGTCACGTGTCTCCCAGAATCTGGGAGATTCCAATTAAAGGACACGGGGGAGGGGCGGCAAAGTGTGAAATTTGTCTGCTCTAGCTGGGCATTGCGAAACAAATGCAAAAGCGTTCGGCGGCTCGTGACAAATGTGAAGCGGCGGTCATCCGCAGACTTCGAAAACATATCCACATGGTCCGGTTCTGAAAGTGTAAGTTGCTTTAGGATCAGAGGAATTGTCACGGCGCTTAAAGATTTACCGCAGTAAAGCTAATTTTGAACTTGCTGCGGAATGCAATCCAATTTTATTACTTGACGCCGCTAAGCTCGCGCTCTTGATTTATGGCATTGTTCCGGACTGGGATGAATTATCGCTACATACTGCTTAACAGGCGATCTTCAAGCTTCATTCGAAAGGCCCATTAAAGTGCTGCCGTCTGTGCTCAGGCGATGGCAAAGCAAGAACTGAGAAGCGGCCGCCACGGAACCAATGTTTGCCACGCTGATCAACAGTCACTTTTATAACAGGAAACGATCGAGAGAAGACAATGATAGCTTTTATTCTTCGTGTGTGAGGCATGTTGTTTAGTTCAATGTTCACCAATTCCAGTCGTTTGAATGTCTATACATGGTTAATTTTTTGATATACTTGTGAATTTTTGAGCAGCAATTTTATCCTTGCGCATTGTTTATTCGCTTTTGTTTGAATCGTTTGACTGAACCGTTTCGTTATTTCGATTTTAGGGCTTTGTTCAGTTCGAAAATTATAAGCTGTCAAGATCTTTTGTCCCTATTTATTTAGTTATAAACGGCAGGCATAACATAAACAGCAAAAATGAAGCACTTTTTACGACCAAAGAGATTTCATAACATCCCTATTCGGTTGACGATAAGCCTGGGATGTTTTATCTGTTTTATTCCGGGTCTTGCTATAATCACAGAGAATTGTTTACGTCTTTTATATATATCTTGCAATACAGATTCCTATTTCCAACAAGAGGTTATGCAACATGGAACATATTTATTTCACAGCCACAGCTGAAACGAAACAATAACAGTCGCGCACAGCACGAGCCTAGCCACTGTACAGAAAACAAGACAACGTTACAAATACTGTCTACCCCTCCTTAGGATTATAATTGTCCACCAGACACGTGACCAGCCTGAGCCAGGGTCTCTCTCTCTCTCGCTTCAGGGGGCGGGAAGAAGAGAGACCCTGGGAACGAGGTTGCTTGCGATTCTATTTTCTGTAGGATTGCGTCAGCGGGGCCGTATGGTCATATTATAAATAGGGGTATTAACAATAAGAATTCAGGTTGCCTTTCTCTAAAATTTCTCAAACAAATATTAAATTCAGAAACATGCAAAGTAGACAACTAGTTGGCATTTCATCTGCCAGTTTGAATGGTACCTTGCTTTAAGCTAAAAGGTTTGTAACCTTTTATTAAATTTTGAAATTCTTGCAGGACTTTCCATGACCTTTTCCAATCCATGACCGGTCATTGTAATTTATTGTCAAACTGTGGTTGTTTCTTACATGTAAGCTTACAGCTGTACATGTAGCTTGCTTATTTTATCTTCTTGCTTTTTGTTTCACAAAAACTTAACTGCCATATTCCATGAGCAACACTTTTCCAGGAATTTTATGACCCAGCATACAAATGCTCCACTAATCAATTGTGATCCCGTACACTAGAACAGAACCAAAATCTCTATTCATATAATTTATATTCAGATATATTTCAACAGTTCTGAGCCATCAAAGGAAACTTCCTTTTAGGAAGTCGAAAACAAGAGAAGGTAAACAAGAGAAGGTGATTAAGAAAGGCTTACAAAGCAAATGTAACCCCTCGAATAAAAAAAAGTCGAAAATTGATTCTAAAAAGTCTAAAAAAGCACTCCTACCTTCGCCTCCGTCGACCCTCCGTCCGCCATTTTGAATACAGCAGAGCGGCCCGAGACAAACTCGACCCCAGGAATTACTCTTTCTTCATAATGTGCCGGGCGTTAATGATAATCATTATTTCAAAGCGATTTAAGATTTAATGATAATCGTTCAACACGTTCTCAGGTCTAAATTCAGGATAATCATGAATTGTCACATGACCATGAATTCGCTGATATAATGAATGTCATATAAGGAGGAAGACTGGGTTCGTATTCAAAAAGTGTCGCAATAGAAGATCCACGTTCTGCACGTTCTTCGGTCGCACGTCGAGCGAATTGATACATATATCCTGCGGTTGTTATGCGGTTCGACGATCCCTGAGCGAAAAGAGAAACTACTGGTAGTCTATGCGAGACACGATTGTTCAGATAAGTGTACAATATCTTATCTTTGAATATTAAAACCATTTTATATGAATCACACTCAGTAAAACGTAAGCCAATAAAATTCAGTAAATAAGTAAGCCAAATAAGTAACGTAAGTAAATTAATAAGTAAACAAGTAAGTAAATAAGTAAGCCATTACTAGCTTCATGCCTAGTACACATGTAGGACTAGAAATTGCTTCACTTAGCATCTTTCCAACAACTAGAGCACTTAAGCTAGCACAAACGTATTCGCGTTTTATCACTATCAGCTAGTTTACCACCGTTTACGTCAGCAGTTGGTATTCAGTTATTATGGCAAATGTTAATGATGGTAAGTGGATAATATCTCATCTACCTATTTTACTACACGAGAGTAATTTTGTGAAGTTTTTGGCCTCCCTAAAATGTAAATAAAAGCTTATAACGTTTTTATTCTTCTTCTATGGCCTACGTACCTGGGGCCAGTTGCATAAAACTTAACTTTGGACATAATGTACCAGTCAATTCCAAGACCGCCCATCCGCCCCCCCTCCCTCCCCCCCCGGGCATACCCCGGGCATTTGATGAGAGGTTATCTCCGCATAGTGGGGCATTTGACGCGAAACGAGGCCCGACGGGGCCTGGTGTCCTTTTTTGCATACAATGTAGATGATAATTAACCATTATAGTGCGAAAGCGTGTGTGATATCGCCTAATTCTTAGCCGAAGGCCAAGTCGGCTAAAATTAGGCGATATCACGCAAGCTTGAGCGCAATAATAGTTTTATAATTCAACACATTGATAACAAAGCATCGATTTAACAGGCCGGGCAATAATATCAACATTGTTGAACGAGGTTGAGCAATTATCATGATTTGGCAGTAGCGAGCAGATCAATTTTAAAAAATTTGCCAAGGTTGAAGGCTGAGGCAAATAATTAATCCGCGAGACACTGACAAATCATGATATTTTGTGATAGCTGAGTTCAATAATAATAATATTATTGTTTTATCATTCAATCACTCAGTTTGTTTTGCAATTTAATATTTGTTCATACCTGCTAAAACAGAGCAGAAATTGAGCTGCCATTGCAGAGGACAGGAGCAAAATAGTTATTGCACCATTGTGTGCATGAGCAGTCAATTATTTGTAGGCATGTATTCGCATTCACATGGTGGTCGAATGATAATAAACAATTATTGGATAAGTTTTTTATGATATCCTGAATAATGAAAGTCAAGGTTAGTGTTATCAGATATCACAATAACTGAATCCAATAATTGTTTTATAATTCAATGTTTAAAAAAAATTACAACCCACACTGTCGCACCGAACACAGTTTATTATTTTCCAACAATAATAGAATTCACCACCCGTGACTTGACTTATTGCTCTTGGAAATCATGCACAGCATGTGCTCTCTACAAATTCTGATTCACTAATTTGCCAGCAGATTCATGAATAATCTGTAAGGTGAGCTTATTTCCAGAATTAGCTGTACAGATAGTGACTACAATGTATAACAATGATCAATAATTTGGCCAGGGTGAAAATGGATTGCAACTTGAATAGATTGGCCCTGAATAATTTGAAGATAAATACCTTGTGTTTTGAAAAAGATAGCTAATACTCAGATAATAGTTTATTCTCTCTTAGAAAATTTGCTTAATATCTTCCTCTTGGTGTTAGATAGCATTTCGTGGAGACAAAGGTATTTAGTTTTAATTTGGAGGCAGTTTTGACTAAAAAATGTCAAGTCCCCTTGACATACAGTGTACATGCATGTACGTAGTTGCTTTCAAGTGATTAAATTATTGTTGTTAAATTGCTTTCAAGTGGTATTTCCTACAAAATGAATAACTTAGTTTTCATTGGAATTAATATTAGACAGGTTCACTTAAAATTGAGAAGACTACAAGTTACGATGTCAGTACGATGTCAGTATTTCTGTTTTGGGGTGTTAAATAACAGGAATCCAATACAAAATAATCTGTTTAGTTTCCAAATTGATCTTCTTACATGTACCAGACTTGTAATTTACAATGAATACCCAAGCCCAGGACATGTCGGGCACAAGGCAAGAGATTTTAAAATAGTGTTGTGGTTTCTTTAGCTCAAAACAAGGCAAATTACTACTTTTAGTCAGCTAATCACAACAACTGAAATTGCAGGCAAATCATCCACCAGGCAGAAACAAAAATTATTATAAAAACCTATGATTAAAGCTGCACAATTGATGAGGGGTTATGCATATACTGTAACATTTTATTTTGAATGTCTGTGTTGAAAGTAACTGCCTAGGTTTCATTCCACTTGATTGTATTTACAAATACTATGTGTCACAACTCTTTTCTTTTGTCTTGCTGTTGTGACACATGACATCAAACAAAAAGTGTTACCGCCCCACATCTCAGCTTCTACAATACTCCAGTTAAGTTTTAATCCTGGGTTAGCATTAATCAGCTTTCAAACAACCAATCCCAGGGAGAAAACTCTGGAATAAATACTGATAATTTTGAGCGCTAGCCCTTCATCTGAGCAAATCAACTGCTTGGCAGGTTTTCATAACATTTGTTCTTGAATCTCTTACTGGATGGCCAATATATCTTATTAATTGACTAAGTTGAGAAAATAATATTTGTGATAAAAAAGTCACCAATGCTGCAAAATATAAAAATAAGTATTATTAGAAATTGTAATTAAAAAAACTAATATTTCTATTCTAAACTAAAATAATCTCATGTATGTTTTAACATCTAGTTGCAGATAGTGATGACTGTGATCAGCTACATGTGGTGAAGGAAAGAGGTTACAAGGTAAATGGTTTGGTACATCTAGGTAGATATATCTTAAAGGGGACTTTCAGGCAGGACTGTCGTATTACAATTTTGTTGTTGGGCTTTACAACTGTCTTTCAGTGGCTGTTAAGTTCAAGAATATGCCTTATTCTGCCCTTGTGTCTAGCATTTTTTAAAGAAAGTTTTACATTATCAATGTAAAATGCAGTTAATGAAGCGTGACACTCTTGGTCCTGTGTGGCATCTATTTTTATGCTATTGTGTTTGTGTACTGTACTTTAGACTCACAACTTAGACGTACAAAGGTTGTATTTTATCAACAGCACTTTTGCTTTTGTAAATATGTTGCAACCTTGTCTGGTTGCTAGTTGGTTCACGTTTTCTCAGTGGTTAAATCAGTAAATACTCTATTCATGTCTCAGTTGTTATCATGTGAAATCTAGGCACTATATAGTACAGCCTCGCCCATTGGCCATGAACACTGTCTAGCTATAAAATGCAATGTAAAAGGTTCAAAGTCATATTTGCCTTCAGTTGATTTACTCACTGTCAAGTTTTGCAAAAGTAATTACCCCCCCCCCCCCCCCCCCCCCCTCCCTCCCCGTGTCAAATCAATAAACTTGGGGCCACTTCTCGGGGATAGGCGATCGGTTAAGTTTATTCTATCTTTTTTTTTTTCGCATTCTCAACCTGCCAATATTCCGGTCCGATTCAGCACCGCTGGTTAGATAGGTGAGGCGCAATAGGTTGTTTAGCTGTTTACGTTTGCGCATTGCTGGCCTTAGGTTTCAGTTTGTAGTGCTGACACTGTAGGGCGTTGCTGGCCTACATTATAGGTTTCAGCTCGTAGCGCTCTAGGTTTTAGACCTTCCAATACTCTTCTCAGAGTGGCGCGTTGCTGGCCTTAGGTGTGCTGCCGCTGCAGTGCATTGTTGGCATAGGTTGTGGCTTGTAGTACCAGAAGAAGTGAGGCTTTAAAAGGTCACGCAATGGAAGTCGCCTGTCGTGCCAATCACTGAGCGGTGTCCCCCTATTAAACGCCAATTGTGTTGGTCTTTATTCTACATAAGTTATAGTTTTAATTTTTAAACCAATTTCGGAGACGCTATTTTGAGGATCAATTTATTGGAACAGTGACATCAATTTCGTTTTGAACCCAGTAACTAGCCAAATTGGTGATGTAAACTTTCACTTAACATGTAACAGTGCAACCCTGTTTACCCGGTCACCAACAAGCCAAAAAAATCTGGCCATGCTGAATCGGGTGTGCAAGCATGTTAAGGCATGGCTCGTCCCTTGGTGTAGACTCCCCGCAAAGTAAATTATTTTTCCGTTCTTTTCTTTCACTTTTGTTCCCATCGCATCTCAGAGTCCATGTACTTTTCAGTGAACCAAAATTTATTAATAACTGGAACAAATAACACAAAGTAGATAAAAAGAGTAAAAATTAAGGACGAAATAGTTGAACCAGAAAAGCAAAACAAGCGTTTCATATTAATAAATTTTGTGTGCATTTACACTGCATTGTGCACTGTTCATTTTGTGGTCATTTAGGGTTTAAGCATATTGCTGGGTTAATTTGCAATGAAAATAGTCACTCAAGCATTTGTTTGGCCAAACTAATACATGGTGGCTCGATGTATAAAGTTTGTGTCTGTAATCCAAGGTTACACAGTTAGTTCTTTGCTGTTACTTAAAAATTCAACAATCGACAAAAATTGATTTAATAATTATTTTGGTAAACATCATTTGCATAACATTCAGGATGGAAAAGTTTTTGGGAGGAATGCATGCCTGATTGGAAATTGCTTTCTTTTGCTGTCCATGCTTGCAAGCTTGGAACATTGAAGAAGGGAAGCTACATTTTGTAAAGACTTGTTCCTGTTGAAATTTCCTTTTTTATGATTGACAGCCAAAAACCAAAAGTTGACATCTTTTTTATTGAACAATTTGTTTGCATCATTAAAATTGACTGGTGTCTTAAGCAATACCAAAAAAGTGATTCCTTTTTATTTCATCTCTGCAGGTACTGCAGACATGAGTTGACATAACAATACAGTAACAATCATTGTTACAGTCATTCCAATTTATTAAGAGTTTATTTTTAATAGAAAAGACATTGTTGTCGACCAAATGCTGAACAATTATTCAAGTAATAAACAGGACAGAGGAATGTTGAAAGTGTCATCATAAATAGCAAGGGTCAGGTTATGTACACTGTATTTGCCACACTGTACAACATGACCCCATCCATTAACTATAATGAGTTGAGTACTCCAGGACTAAATTCAATTAAAACGTAGTTCTTAGATATATAAACTGTGTTTTGTTGACTTTTTTAAGAGATACAGTGTAGCCAGTCAGTCAATCCTGAATTGGCTGCATGCAGGTACATTAAAGGAGTCAGAATTTGTTTTTTTTAACGAGATGCATTATTTCTGTGAGACACTTCTTAACACCACTGTACCAGAAGAGATAATTGTTTGCATGTTCTAAAATTTCGAAAACTCTCTATTGTTGGTAATACTAAAGCAATAGTTAAAGTGGCATAACATCCCTGAGCCAGCTAATAATAAATTATAGAACAATGGACTGGGCAGATCAAAACCTAACTCTTGCTAAATTACTGACTTCTTGGAGATGGATTGAGTCTGTTATCAGAGCAGTTCTCTTCTGGAGTTTTATTTAAAACTCATTTTGCGTCATATAGAAGCAGGTGTTTGTTATATCCATGCAAAACTCGGCTTCTTATATTTGCGATGTCTATGATTATAAACTTAATTAAATTGAATTTATTTTTATTTATTTGTTTATTTATTTAACTACTCTTTTTCTCTAGTCTTTCTTGTGATCTATCTGTATATGTATTACATACGTGTAACCACTGCTCGCCTCGACTAGCTAACCTGCTAACTGCGGGCAGTGGATATTGCTTTCTGTAAAATCTGTGATAATTAATAAACAGTTGAACAGTTGAAGCAGGATTAAGCAAGCCCATTATTATAGTGCCAACCAAATTTAATCCAAATCTACATGTTTACAAAAAAATATTCCTGAAATTTCTTTTAATGCTTTAAAGGACTTTGTCATAATTAACAGAGAAAATATGGATAATAAACTTGTAGTTATGAAATTAACAAATGAATGTAAAATCATTTATTTATAGAATTATTTGACATTCAATAGGCCATTTGCACGATGACGTCATATGACTACAACTACCAGAATCCTTCAGTTTTTTGTTTTGTAGTGCAAATTAGGGCTATTGTTATTTAAACCGCACTGGGATTGCAAAATTTAAATAAGAAAGGAAAAACGAAATGAATTCTGGTAATTGTAGTCAAATGACGCCATCGTGCAAATGGCCTATTGCCTTCTTTGAACACTCGTATCTGTTGCCCCAGTGGATTCAAACTTTCACCATTGTAGTGTTTTGTGAGCTACATTCTCTAGAAGAATATTGCTACAAACAGTCAGTACTGTATGTATTATTTTTTACCAATTTTGGTTCATTTTCATAACCATTAAGCACGCAATGTATTTCCTTTTTATTATATACATGAGTCGACCTGTGACAATTCTACAAAGCATTTAATGTATTGTAATATAATAATTTAGGGTAACTGAATGCTGCCCAAACAAATCTTTCAATGTTGGCTGAAGGCCGACAAGTAACGTTTCTATTGTGGGCTCCTATTATGTCCAAGCTTTAGACCCGTTATACTTGGAATTCTTCTGGCAACAGCTTTGTAGAGTGACAGTCAAACCTCTCCTTAGGGACACTTCTCCATAATGGACATTCTTTTTGGTCCAGTCATACAATCCCTACCTCCATAATTATGGACACCTCCATTAAATGCAGGCACTTGGGACCCTTTGGTGTCCATATCAAGGTGGTTAAACTGTTCTATACTTTCTTGCTGCTTTGTCGTGCAACATGTTCAGGACTATAAATTCACCTGTGCAAACTTGTTGTAAAAGCCAATAAGGCAGCTCGACGTAGCTTATAATTGTGATTTTTCTTATTGTCAATTTCATGTTTCTTGTCTCATCAGACATGTAGTTCATGCCAAAGCAAGAATCCACCGGCTTGTAGGTCATGTAAGTCATGTGGAAAGGCGTTTAAGTTTGCTGAAACAGATTGGCAGGCCATCAGCAATATGGGCAAAGTTAACCCAACTGATCAACGCAAGATGTTGGAAAAGCGGGTAATTTATAATTAATTATTTATATAGAAAGTAAAAATATGTTTTAATAATAATAATAATAATAATAATAATAATAATAATAATAATAATAATATACACATGTATTTCTTAATAATATACCATAATGTTATTTCAAAATATCATTGTATGGATAGGTTTATGTTTACCTTATTTTCTTAATAAAGCACCCTTATTAAAATAGAGGCATTTTTGTGTCACAAGATGTGATATAACTACCAAACGTGCTCCAATGAAATTAGGTACAAAGTGTTTACAAGATTCCAAACTAATTTTGAAAAATAATATCCCTCCATACTCATAAAATACCTAGCATCTTTTAAAAAATGCCAGAATTTTTTGAAAGGATGTGATATTTCATAAGCCTTCTATATTTACAAAAATTAAAAAATCCCCATCAGTAATTATGAATGTCACGCCCATCTTAGAATTTTCTTTGCCATTTTCAGAACTGACTTGTAAATGTGAACACTTGATTATTTAAAAGTACTTGTCATGTTAAATGTAGATTGACTGTTATTGTCAATTACAGGAAACTTAACTGTTGTCGAAAACACCAATATGCTATATTTTATATAAGGGAATGATGATGGATGATTATGGGTGGATAAAGGGGTAAATGATTCGCCCGTCATTCAAAAACAAGGGATAAAAGTCCGTCATCGGTCACTTACTATGAGAGAATGTTAAAAGCTCTAAATATAATAATATTGGTTTGAAAAGTTAATATTTTTTTGTTTAGATTGCTTTTCTTCTTGATTCATTTATAACAGGCAAACATTCTCAACAAATCCTGCCAGTGGGATGTTTTGGTACTCTACCGGAGGAAGCACGCGAAAGGCAACAGTTTCCAGTATTATGGAACCCCCGGACTTGGTGCGGCTCTTATTGAGTGCCAAAAAGGGAAGATGAATCCATATGGTGCGGCACTAACAAACATGTTCAAACGGTTTATGACAAGTATGTGTCCATTTAAAAACTATTAAGCCTGATAGTTTTGCTGTACATGTGTCAATGCTTTATTTGCTCCGCATAGATATACTGTACTAAAATCGTAGAGAAAAGTGTTTGAAAGGTTGGCAGTTTTTACCATTTATTTCTTTGTCTCCCCTCCCCCTCTTACAATGTTGATTATAACTGGACTTTTTTTAATTCGTTATTGTTGGCTGAGATTCCAAAAGGAGAAGTGGGGAGACTTTGAAGACTAACAGATGATCATTATTTCACATTAAATGAGCATTGATGTAATTACATAATTTGATATTCATTTTTACAACCTCTCCAACTATTTTTGTGTACAGTTGTCGCTTCTATCACTTATGTGGGGTTTAAAAGATACCTCATTAATGATTTCATGATTCCATAACTAATATACTAAATTGTTAAACACTTGCCCTATGAAGTGACAACGTTAACTTATAATGCAAAGACATAAAGGTATCACGCAACAGTTCAAACTATCTGGCTCATGTAGGGAAGTTGCTACACATTAAATGGTATTCTGTAAATTATTTCGAAATAGTACAGAGAAGAACAAGATTCAGTTAAGGTACCTTTGTTGATTTTATGTTCTGTTTGTTATCAAGGGGAAGGTGTGAAGGAACAAGCTGAAGAGACGACTTCAACATCTACATCGATGTCGGCAACATCGACATCAACAACATCGACATCAACGTTTACATCTCTAAACACACCCACAACACAGCACATCCAAAACAGCACTACTGCTACCCTAGAACCACACACATCCCAACCTCCACACACTCTGCACGGCACTGCAATACATAACACTTCCACCTCCCAACTCCCACACATCCAGCACAGCAATACACCGCAAAACACGCATACACCCCAACGTCCATGCACTCTGCTCAACACTGCAATATATAGCACTTTCACATCCCAACTCCCACACACACAGCAAAGAACTACACTGCAAAACACGCACACACCCCCGCCCGCTCACACCCAGAACAACACTACAATACAAACCTCGCACACACCCCTACCCGCTCACACCCAACACAACACTACAATACAAAACTCGCACACACCCCTACCCGCTCACACCCAGCACAACACTGCAATACAAAACTCGCACACACCCCTACCCTCTCACTCCCAGCACAACACTACAATACAAAACTCGCACACACCCCTACCCGCTCACACCCAGCACAACACTGCAATACAAAACTCGCACACAACCCCCACACACATACCCAGCACGTTACTACCATACAAAACACGCACACAAACCTACCCACACACACACAGCAGAGTGCTACATCGACGCTCATGTCACAGAATACCTCCACCAATAGCACTCGACCTCTGGTGGCTTATATGAAGGGCCAAATTTTATTAGCCACTGGATATCCAGATCCTAAGAGGAAGGAAATCCATGGCTGCGAGATACCGCCTTCCCACGTCTGCGTTCAGTTAGCAACTGCTGCCAGCAATGCACCATCGCCGTGTATACTTGGAGATGAAGAAGAGAATCGCTTCTTAATGAAAAATGCGTTTTTTGCACTGCCTTTAAAGGACCTCTTCTTACCACGTCATGTCAGCAGTACCAATAAGTTAATCATGCAGCCTTTTGGCCCATTTCTCGCCTCTTCGGCTTTCACTTTCAATTAAATGACTCTTGTACCATTTACTCCATATTCATGATGTGTATGACATACATTATAAGTTCTACAAGCTCCAAATCATGACATTTTGAATTTCTGTCCGGCAATATTTCCCTGCGGTGTCATTTGTTTCTTTAAGTAGCATGTAAAGGAATTGTGTTGTGTACGTAGAATGGTTAAATACAGTAGTCGCCAAATGTAATATACATTTAAGCCTAGTTACGTTCCGTTTCGTTTGGTCGATTTGCAGTTGTATTTGTGTTACTGTTATCGATGTGCCTTATAAAAGTAATTAAGACTTTGTAAAAATCCTTCGACTTCTACTGCCATCAAAGACTATCGACGAAATATGTTAGATGAGAGATGATTCTTTTTTCCTTTTTTATTGTTTTAGCTCTTTCTTTCCTTTTTTATTTAAATGTCGTAATTAAGGAACTTTCAAGTTACCTACTTTAATACTTCTTGCAATGAATATATATAAATGAATAAATAATTGGATGAATGAATAAATGGGTGAATGAATAATAGCTGATTACATATTTCCCCCGTCATAAATTACCCTCGTCATTGTCCCCTAATAATGAAAAAAAAAAACACAAACGGAAAGACGACACTAAAGGCGTAACATGCGGCGAAAAGATGCAGAAAACGGCAAAATTCAGTCGACACCTTGTAATTAACGTCAATGTTATCTTTAATTTCTTTCTCAATTTTTGCAACCATGTCAGTTATTTAAACCGACTGTCTATTAAGAATTTTTACTTTCCCTTGAGTAAATCATTATCTGTAACGTGATTGGTTCGATGTGACCATGTACAGGGGGAAATGAAATGTAACACTCTCCTTGGGGGAACATCGTGTGGCTCTCCCCTGGTACAATCAAAGCCACCCTAGCTTTTCAGTTGGTTATTGACAGGGTTTATTCAATAAAATCACCTGAAAGAACCAAAGAAAACCACAAGAAAATCCGAGCCATGTGGAAAATAACTAAGAAAGCACACGGCAAGTTAAAGAATTGGTTCTCCAAAGTTTTCTTCCACTTTTCACCTTACTCCATGGGTAAGACATTGCTATCGACCCAAATCATTGCAGCTTGTTTGCAGAAAACAACTTGTTTCTACAATGTTTTTCAATGCTTCGCCTACTTCAACCCTTTAACCCACTTTCAGTATCGTACATACCTTTAGAGATTAGGTGAGGAGACGAGATGAACAATGGACAAGCGACATTCGATCTCATTATCTCAAAGGTATGCGTAAATCGTGTGGATGCCATCTGAGTACTCTCTATTTTCAGTCCCGCACGCAGCTTTTATTTTCAGACACTTTCATGAAATGGGGTTACTGATTATATAGTGTAATATAATTCCTTCAAAAGTACGAACAACGGTGTTCTACACGTCAATACCAGTTAAAATGTATGATAAATGGAAGAACATTGCATGCAAAAACAACCCAATAATTTTGCATACAGTGTGCCAAATAAAAGTTGTGCCATTACAATGTTGCACCCATGAAATCAGGTAGAAAATTGAAAGAGCGACCTAAATATTTGCATGCGGTGTACGCCAGAAATTCTATGAATTTGTTCCGAATACTCTGTTGTACCAATAGGCCATTCCCGAGTTGCCTTTAGCCTCTCTAACAAAGCGAGGCTAGGTGCGAAACCTTTCATATGAAAATGAGTTTTCATTCACATGCAAATAAAACTTATTTGCAAGTGAATGCAAACTCATTTTCATATGAAAGGTTTCGCACCTAGCCTCTCTTTGATAGAGAGGCTAAAGGCAACTCGGAAATGGCCTATTCAATCGGGCAAAATGTGGAAGAAAATTGTACAAACGACCTATAAATCATTAGCATGTGGTGTACGAGGAGATAAGAAAAAGAGCGGAAAAGAGGCAATAAGCGAGCAAGTGGCAAGGAGGAGATGGACATGGCTGGGCCATCAAGGGTAGATCCAGACCAGTTTTTTATGGGGGCTGGCTACGGGTATATGACTAGGTCTATAAAATCTTTCATTGTTGCAACTAAAAAGATAACAGTTACAACCGACAGTCGAAAGGGGGTGGCTTGTCACCCAATCCAACCCCCCTGTATCCGCCCCTGGACATGTCCTTAGAAGTCTCTTTTCCATTCCTTTCTGCTCTTGGGTACACAAATTCACCCAAGCACAACCCAAATACAAGGATACAACGGCGTTTGGTTGAATTTACGGACTTTTTTACATTAATCGAAAAATCGAGTTTCTATTCATTTCTGCTCTTGGGTACACAAATTCATCCAAACACAACCCAAATACAAGGATACAACGGCGTTTGGTTGAATTTACGGACTTTTTTACATTAATGGAAAAATCGAGTTTCTATTCATTTCTGCTCTTGGGTACACAAATTCAGCCAAGCACAACCCAAATACAAGGATACAACGGCGTTTGGTTGAATTTACGGACTTTTTTACATTAATCGAAAAATCGAGTTTCTATTCATTTCTGCTCTTGGGTACACAAATTCAGCCAAGCACAACCCAAATACAAGGATACAACGGCGTTTGGCTGAATTTACGGACTTTTTTACATTAATCGAAAAATCGAGTTTCTATTCATTTCTGCTCTTGGGTACACAAATTCATCCAAACACAACCCTAATACAAGAATACAACGGCGTTTGGATGAATTTACGGACTTTTTTACATTAATCGAAAAATCGAGTTTCTATTCATTTCTGCTCTTGGGTACACAAATTCAGCCAAGCACAACCCAAATACAAGGATACAACGGCGTTTGGCTGAATTTACGGACTTTTTTACATTAATCGAAAAATCGAGTTTCTATTCATTTCTGCTCTTGGGTACACAAATTCAGCCAAGCACAACCCAAATACAAGGATACAACGGCGTTTGGCTGAATTTACGGACTTTTTTACATTAATCGAAAAATCGAGTTTCTATTCATTTCTGCTCTTGGGTACACAAATTCACGCCAAGCACAACCCAAATACAAGGAAACAACGGCGTTTGACTGAATATAAGGACTTTTTTACATTAATCGAAAAGTAGAGTTTCTATTCATTTCTGCTCTTGGGTACACAAATTCACGCAAGCACAACCCAAATACAAGGATACAACGGTGTTTGGTTGAATTTACGGACTTTTTTACATT
>JAJGOT010000474.1:512500-625000 GCA_022457155.1 Cladopsammia gracilis
TTCCATATCAATGAAGCATTGTTATGGAAATTATATGGAAACATTGTGAACAAAGAATCTTATTCCCAGAAGGTTTGAATTGGGTACAACAAATCGTTAGCCGAATGTGTCTATTAATGAATTCGCAATTGCAAACTTGATTTCATCACTCGTTTTAAGATTCCCCTCTTGGAATTCAAAATACGTCTCCATTCAGAAATTGAATTTTTATCGAGTTAATGTGTTGCTCGACGTACTTGACACGTGAGAATTTGACTGGTTGATCCATATTCGCATAATCCATGTCCCAACGGTCTTTTGAATATTTGCAAATTGTCCTCTTTTCTCTTAAGTGCCAGCTTTCTTTTATTTGTTCATAATATCAAAACACAGAAAACGGCTTTATATGATGACCGTTGGGTGGTGTATGCAAATACAAAGACATTTGTCAAGTTCTCACGCTCACAACAACCACAAGAAATTAATCCCCTTGCCTTTGTGGTAGGTGTCAACAAGGAACACTTATTAACAATTAATTTTGTCTAAATTCTGGTAACGATTGAAGGTGAAACAGAAAGGGAAGTACGTAAAACGTGTTGAACAGTGTCAATAAAGGAAATACGTGAAAACGCGGTATTGTGCCCGTGGTTTCCTGGTCCCCCCCTAGTCAGTAATGTAACTGAGAAGGGTATTAACCTGTCAACTCCATATACCTAATTCAATAAAGGTTGCTTTGGTCATTGGTAATTGCGCAGTGGGAAGCTATTGTTTGGCGGTCACACAAGCAAAGCATTGCATTGTGTTCCGTATGCCAAATGCCAATTCCCAATTCCCAATGACCAACTGCCAAAGCAACCTTTATTGAATTTGGTGTATATACAGCATGCAGGGGGTTTCATCGAGTGACCAACTCGACTCGTTGTTGCCAGGATAAAACTATAAATAAAGTATGTACTTGATATACAGTCGAACCTCCGTTGACGGACACTTCCCGTAGGCGGACACCTCCCATAAGCGGACACTTAGTCGTGGTCCAAGGCACGTACAAACACTACATTTTTAACCTCCAATAAGCGGACACCTCTCTTAAGCGGACATTTTTTCTGGTCCCGATAGTGTCAGTTTACGGGAGGTTCGACTGTGCTAGTAACATTTCGCTCCACAGTTTCGCATTTGGACAGCCGCACCCTACGTAACGTACATTTTTTTGTTCCGGCTGGCATAGAAATCCCAACATTCTTGACGAACTTCATCTGAAACTGGATTGTCTAAAAAGGAACGTTACCATTGTTCTTTAAAATTAACCTTTTAATACGGTCGTCTGGAAAGTTTTTTTACGCCCAAGCTGAAGTTACAATCTTATCAGATACTAACATCGTCAATACAAACGATTTGCTAACCAGATGTGTTGAAAATTAATCAAATGCACTACGTGTGAAACAACATACAACATCAACGTCATCGTCTTCGTCTTCATCTTCATCTTCTTCACAATCGGAAGATTCATCAAAGGACTCAAGGTCGTCATTCAACTGGCCCTGCAGCTCCACTTCATCCAATCTCTTTAACCAAGAGGCGTCACCGGTAAGTACCTTCTTGAAGGCAACTGCGGCTTCTCTAAGCTGTTTCTTGCAGAATAATATACCTTTCTTTAAGAAACTTGCTTTTCCAGTTAGAACATTCCTTGAGTTAGAAGTGGTGACGTAACGAGCAATCTGTACAAAGCAGCATTTACGATAAAACATCAACATATACATCAACATTTAAGTATAAAAAAATACTTTATCCGTATCAAAAAAAAAACTACTTTAAATTGACATTGGCTTAAGATTTACATGTCAGATGTACCTAACCTTTTTTCCTCAGCTGTTCTCACAGTTTACAACCAAAACATTTCACCTTGGCTTTTTTAATTAGGAAATTCGCATATGGACTATGAACGACAATGAAATCTGATGTTCCGTACTTACTAACCTTTTCATTTGGATTGCCTGAAGCCTCTTCATCATCACTTTGGTCATCTGCGTCTACATCATTGATCATCGCATCTAAGCAAAAAAATGAAAAATTACTAAAAACAGCAAATGGCGAGATACTGTTACCAAGAAAGGGTAAGTTAAGGAGAAGGATGCATTATTAATTAATTAATAGGCTACACGCCTCTCCGACTTTCTTTGTTTTTTTTTTGAGAAAGTTCTCTAAGAAATGCCTAAGGTTGCGTTCGATTGAACCTATTCAGGAATAAGAATATATTCCAGATTATCCCAGAATAGACTTTCCGTCCGTAGGTCAATAAAACGATTATTCCGTTTTTCCAGACTTGTTTCTTTTTGTAATTGACGTTTTGAAACATCACTTTCATTTCTTCGTACAAGGAAATGAGCAGAAGGGCCCTTTTCTCGACTCCAGGAGTATCCTTTTTTGAGTAACAACTCATTTTCTTCGCACATGGTCGCCGGCGGTAGCCATTTTGTTTGTTGTTTTGAAAAAGGTCGCGAGGCGATAATGAAGTGACATCATTATTCTGGATTATTCCAAGCACTCCGCTCCCTAGTGCAGAATGCTTGGAATACAGTACATGTATTCTGGAATCGGAATAGCGACTCAATAGAACGGGCATTCGGGGTTATTCCGTTTATCCTCATTCCGGAATAAAGTCAATCGAAGGCACCCTAAATGTCTATGGGACGAGTAACAAACCACCGATAACTTAATTCTACTATACATGTAGCACGTTTTATGATATTGCCCTACAGACAAAAGCTTTAGCTGTATATCTAAATCACAGTATCAAATACCTAAGTCTTTCAACTCCTTGATACCACTCTCGATACTAGGGATAATGCGATCCGCATAGAACTTTAGAAAATTTGCCATTTCTCCCTTGACAACTTCAATTTCTTCCTGCCATCGTAAAGTCATCTGGTGGCATTCTACTATCAAACGCTTCACTCTGACAGGTGTGTCACCGTCTATCCCTAAGGACACAAGATGGTTAATCATACTAGCAGATAAGATAATTTCGACAAAGTCAAATGTAGCCACAGCAAAAAAAAAAAAAAAAAAAAAAAATGACAGAAAGAACGCAACTGTACTGCTCAGTGAAAAGTTAACTTCAGCATATCATTTATATATATATATATATATATATATATATATATATATATATATATATATATATATATATATATATATATATATAAATGATATATATATAAATAAATGGCGTTTCTCTCTATTCTTACTTTGCCAAACAAATGTGCAGCTATATGCACGCTAGTCTTATAAACCTACCAGGAGAAGTTACATTCCATGGGAATCTTCCTTCAAGGACTTCCGAAAGGGAAGCTTTGGGTTGTTGAGGATGAAGTTTATTATACAAATCAAGGTGGGTTTGAAGCTTGGCTTTATCTGAAGTGATTCGTTTCCTCAGCCGTGTCCGCTGTTTGGAATGATCTGGAAGTAGGAAAATATTTATATAAATAAGTTAGACATTTCATATTAAATTTTACAAATGCTCCATCCAGGGGAACCAGGAAGTTCAACCACTGGATGGGAATTCCGGTCAAGTGTGTCTGTAGACAATTGTCAAAAAGTGATATGGCCGATTGCTCTAGCTCTTAGCTAAGATTGTGTCATTCCACCTCTTCTTTCCTATACAATAATAAAAATGCATATAAAAACATGATCTGAAAAGATTCACCCCACCCTAAAAATAATAATACCAGTAAGAATAATATTTAATGATTTATAATAACATGCATATTTAAAATTCAACATTCATCATCATCACTTATTGAATAATAATAATAATAATAATAATAATAATAATAATTAATAATAATTATCGATGTAGCCATTCCCTCTGACAAAAACATCTCCACCAAAGTCTCTGAGAAAACATCCAAATATAAAGACCTAGAACTTGAGATAGCAAGAATGTGGCAGACGAAAACTCAAACCATTCCTGTGGTAGTAGGCGCACTGGGGATGATCAAGAAAGGCATACATGTAGGAAAAATAGTCACTGGCATCCCTGGCAACATCAACCTCTGCGAAATTCAGAAAACCGCACTACTTGGGACAGCCAACATCCTGCGCAAGACCCTTTCCCTGCAATGCTGAGTAGTGTGGCCTCCACACAGCGCCTCATGGGTGCCCTAGGTCCATGGTTTGGACCCGGCCCCCATGGAAAACACATAATTATATAGAGAACACAATAATAATAATAATAATAATAATAATAATAATAATAATAATAATAATAAGCCATACCTGCCAGCTTGTTCATTGATGCTTGGGTCTGATGCACGGAGAAACAAAGCATCTCAATTTGGTCTTTGGTGGTTGTATTGGTCCTGGTGCTTTGCAGAAGCTCAATTCCTAAACAATCACACACATACACACACACAAAAGGTGAACCAGTGTCATTTTTTTTTGCTGCAAAACTTGAGCTACAAATTTAACTAAAATTCAAACCTCTTGCATGCTCAATGACTGCTTTCCTCCACATTTCATAATTAAATTTGTCTTCAGAGATCCCATTTTTTCCCAATGTATCGCAAAAATCCTGTTTAGATCCTAAAAACATCTGTTGGGCCTATTTAAAAAACATGAACACATAACTGTTGTTAATTACAACAAACTCTAACTTATTGATTGAAGTATTTCACATGAAAGCAAACAATAGTTAACTATTCACTGACACTGAGGTGAACAGTTGTTTTAGTATCAGTATGTACTAAAACAATGAGATAATATAGCATGAAAGCAATGATTTTTAACTCATTTATTCCTGTCAACGATTACAATTTTTGAACGCAAATTGCTTGGAGGTGAATAGCACCTGCTATACCAAGTTTCAGTAGCCAATCAGAGTGTGTCAACAATGCTATCCACTGTTTTAGTACATACTACTAATTATTATTAACTTACAATACTTCAGTTACATCTCCTTCAATAATTAACCTTAATAAATCTCTTGCACAGAGCCTGGACCAAAGTAATTATTTTTCGCCTGTTCCAGGCACAAGCATGTTCGGTAAGTAGTTCATCACGACCTAGAAAGATAAAAAGAATAGTATCATTGACTTTGTAACAGCAAACTAATGACTGTTGTCACAAGTTCCACAACAATTTATTGATCTAACATTTATTAACCCTTAAACTCCAAAGAGTGCCAAACAACAAAAGTCAAGAAAAATCTTAAATTTCATGTAAAATATTGAAAAACAAATGGTACAATGCAAAGGTACTACCAAAGAGATTTCATTTGAATGCTCACACTGCAGGATTTTGTCCACAAACTCAAAAGTTAGAACTATACTACATGTCTCCATTTATGACTCTGGAAGTGAAAGGGTTAAGTAGTTCACTATAATTTATTCTTACAGTGTTAAATAAAAAAATGACAATTTGATTTGTAAATGTGTAAAAATCATTATTGCAAGGGATAAGAATGAGATCAAATTCACCTTCAGGTAGCATGTATTTAGTGGTGTTGCCACACCGAGACATGTATGAATTTATCTGCTCCACTTCTTCTCCTGTGGAGCAGGCACTACCGGTTTGCCACCTTCCACCCCAAATAACCTAATCAGTTGTAACAAAGTAGAAAAGACACCTCAACTCTTGTTTAACTTCAATAAAGTGGCAACAATATGTTCACAAACATTTTTATATATTTTACATGTAACTCATCTGTGACCACCCCAAAATGCCAGTCTTTTTACAACCCCTTTTTAAAAAAACTTGATGCTATTTTCTTAGAAAATGCATGCTTTACAACCTATGTTTTGTTTTTATATAAGCAAATACAATAGCTGTAGTTTTTAATTAACTTATGTCAAATCATCATTGTATACTTATATTTTTAACTCACAGTGGTTGTACACAATAAAGAAAAGTTAATGACAATGACAATGACTATGACAATGATAATCACATGGATACTGGAAGGACACACCAATGGCTGAAAGGTTTAGGCTTATAAAATGCAAGCCAGAGGTCTTTATTATACACTGCACCTGTTTAAAGACCAAAGCTTACCAACAAGCACATATCAGCAACTATTAAATTTATAATAACTCATTGTGTTAACAATAGCGCACAGCTGGGACAAAAACAATTATATACTGACTGGAGTATACTGCCTAAGAGAACTGGTTTAATTGCCTGTTACCCACAAAATAAGTAACAGCCCTGTCTTTGTATGATCAAAAAATAAATGTGTAGTACCTGACAAGTCCAGTTATGTGCTTTGGCATGCATCACAGAAAGGGCAGGCTTAATCAGGCAATCTTTCAGAAGACCAGCATTTTTAGCCCATTTCCAATATTTACAGATGACATCCAACCACATGAAGGAGACATTAGCGGGCTGCATTTTATAAAGCTGAATATAGTGCGCATATCCATACAGCTCTCCATAGTACATATTCACAGCAGACTGGGCTAATCCATGACGACATCCAGCTATTTCCAAACCCGTCTCATCCAATTTTGCACGTTTAGTTGGCTGGTTATTCGCAGCTCTCCACTCTGAAGAGCCACAAGTGTTATCTTTCTAAAAACGTTTATAACAATATTAAATGAATGTTGCAATATATATTAAAATAATTATGACTGTATACACACAAACAGTCGCAAAGCAAATTAATAGCTGATCTAGTTTCTAATTAATGACTTGAATGTCCTTGTAAGTATTAACTAATTAAGTTAAAGTAAGAGGCTTTATTTATTGATAACACTGATAACATTACCTATAAACAGTACATGAAAACTGATAACCTAGTGGCCCTCGAAATTATTAACTAAAAAATACTAATACATGAAATAACATTTACATTTAATTAAAACTATTATCTTTTTTATAACTTTGTATGTACATATTCAAAAGAGGGTTAATTCTGATCTGTTCTAACAGTATATGCAATACATCAGTGAGATGAATAATGATACAAAACCAGTATTTACAAATAAAGAACTACACTCAAATTTGATTTACCTGAAAAGTGTACAGTACCCCAGATTGAGGTTTTGAAATCACTGTCTCGACAATAATGTGTACATGTACTGTTACAATATATAAACAATGTCTCACCTTAGGCACAGCCTTTTTGGAATAAAGAAGTTTAATGTGGTCCTCTACTTTGTCCCTATCAGCAATAAATATACCTTCATAATAAGAAGGCCTTTTTCGCCTGTTAAATAAATAAAAAAAATTGTATTTGTTTCATATGACTATATCTAGGTAACAAAAAATTAATAGAAACAAAAACAAAATAAAATCAATTCTAAAAAATGATGAGAATTTGATAAATAAATTATTCATAAATAAATTATAAACATACACCCCTGATGATTTGTAACGGTAAAGCTTCATGTTTCCATCTGCATGACATGAGTGCTGAGAGATAGAACATGAAGGACAATCCATCCATGTCAGGCCTGTTAAAAGTTGCAACTCATGCTGACAAAATTTCCACTCTTTATAAGCTCTGGAAAATATGGATGTATTAATACATGATACCTAAAGGAAAAAAATAAACATTTTAATGAATTTTTAAGCACAAAGACATACTATCTAGTACCTATTACTTTTTATTTAAAGCATCATAAAATAAAATAATGACCAACTATAATAAACCTATTTATGTCATACTAAATACTACCTTTAAACACAATGTTTAGGGGATATAGACCACACTTCCACTACTCACTAGTTACACCTGCATTTGAAATTATTCTGACCAATTATTCATAAAAATTCAATACAAATTAATACTTGAGCCTCTGAGAAAAAGTGAAATACACTTACATCTGTTGCAATAGTAGGGTAAGGGTCAACCATACATGTGTCCCCTAATTAGTAAGGGATATTTCCTAGCTATAATGGTATGACCCGTTAATAAAGTTTTGTTGTTGTTGTTAAGTGAGCTATTATGTTGCAAAAAATAAAACTGGGGTAATTATTTTTCATTGCAAAGAAACCTACTCTGCCATTGAGGGAGGAAACATCCTCTAAAGCAGTTATGAAAGACTTCTCAGAAGTCCCAGGCATTCGCATCTGCAAACTGTGCCAGTGCTGAAACATTTGCTGGTCAAAGATGTAGGTGAAGGCATCACCTGATGGATTGCCAGGCCAAAATCCTGCCTGAACTATATTGGCAATTGTCAAAGCAGGCAACACCTTTGCACACTCTTTGCACTGCAAATTAACCTGGTTGAGATCAAAACGACCTACACAACAAAGAAAAACAATACATCATTAATGGAATGAAACAGTTGGCACATGCAGTGATTGAAGTTATTCTTATTGAAATTCATGAACTAAATTCATTTATAATGTATACACACAATAAAGTATGCACAGATAACCCTTTGGAAGCCTTGTGAAGTTTTTGGGTGCAATAAAGAGTATAGATGTGATTACACAACAATAAAAAAAATAATGACATTTTTGCATTTACATGAGCTTTTAATCACCACAGCATGTCAATTTTTTGAAACTCACTTTGTACAACTGTTAAATTAACACTGCAAACGTTAATGGTTCTTTCATTCTTTTTTATGTATATCCATTGAGAATTTATGCCATTTATAGTGAATTCACCACAAGAAATTCATGCAGCATATTTAAACAAGGGTCATT
The DNA here is from genome assembly GCA_022457155.1 of Cladopsammia gracilis. Taxonomy (NCBI): domain Eukaryota; kingdom Metazoa; phylum Cnidaria; class Anthozoa; order Scleractinia; family Dendrophylliidae; genus Cladopsammia; species Cladopsammia gracilis. The sequence goes on from JAJGOT010000474.1 coordinate 521,132, forward strand.
TACCATGGTAAAAGAGTACAAATGTACCATTTGAGCGGACACTCGACTTGTAACCTACTTACAGTCACCTTGACAAATTAAGCCCCATTTGAACTTTCTGCTTATCAGAACCATTCAAGTAAGTGGTCAGCTCCATTTACAGACACTTTTTCTGCTTCCTGAGGGTGTACCCTTGGGGGAGCTTCTACTGTATACATGTAGTGGTATGTTGTGGTTAAAATTTTTTCATAATCTCAGAGAATGGAAAACAAAAATCAAACTGGTTTGCAAAAAATTTGAACCACAACAAATATATAACTGTATCTGTATATGTCTATAAATATGAGTGGGGCTCCCTTGGATATAGCATAATGGGCCACCTTAAAAATGATCTTATCTTCTACCCAACAAAAGCTGATCTTTACCTTTATAAGTAATTACCATTAGTGGACCACTTGTAAAAATAAACTCAAATCCACCACATGATTTGCAAGAAGGACAGTATGATGGGGTGGAAAGGAGAAGTCCCTTATCTAACAACAAACAAGGACAAAAAATAACAAGTTAGAGTGGTGCCTAAATATATGACTGTAGGATATCACATAAGAACTTCATAATACTGGCTTACTCAGTTTAAGGCATCAAAAAAGAGGCTGGAACTGAATTTTGCAATATAAGAAATTACTGAAATCCACAGTCTTAAGACAAATCAAAGATTAGATTACTACATGTAGAAGTGTAGTCAACTGCTGGTTTGCAGGCACCTTACCTTTAAAATTCTACAAAACAAACAGTTACAATAACCCCCACTATTATTGACTTTCTAAATAGTTAAAACACCTGCAGCCAACCTTTATAGTAGATGAATGTGCAATATTATTCTGTTTGCTTACCATGAAGAGTATGAAAAATGGTAAATGTATCATCTGATATCACTCTTGTAATTATACCATTTGATTCTAATCATATATCTATCTAACAATACTTACTTATTGACACAAGAGCCGTTCCATCAGCATTACTTCCTATTGTTGGAGGAACTGGTTGAAAACAGCCAGCTTGAAAAATATGTCTATCATGTAAAGGCATTTTCTCATGCATCTCAAGATCACATGCCCCACAGAACATTTTCATGTTACAATCACAGCATCGAATAACAGCATTGTTTTTGCAACATTGTTGGCATGATCCAGGGTCCCCCTCCGTCACAAGTAAAGCCTCCATAATATGGCTTCGAGAACTGTCCCAGTTTTCTGAGACCTGTTTCATTCTTGATTGCCATGTTGTTGTTGGAGGGATATCAACCGAGTTGTCTAACAACTCCTCACACTTGTCAAGAGCTTCTTGCAAACCAGAGCTATCTACACAACAGAGAAGACAAAGACAACATTTATAGTTAAAAACTATGTGTTTTTTAGTTATATAATAATAATAATAATAATAATAATAATAATAATAATAATAATAAATACTTTACAAAATAAGAAATAGCCAAGGGGTGACACCCTCTAATAATTGGGGACACTTAAAAACTAGTTATTAAGGTAAAATAGTGGTTTATCCGCTGGATAGTGCTATCCACTTTTTGAACAACTGGAGCCCTGAGTTACAATCAAATCTTTAATAATTTAGACTGTACACAATTCTGGATAAGTGGAAGTGACTTAAAAAAGGGTTCCAAAGTACGCTTATAAAACTGATAAAAAAAAGAGAACAAATTATTGATTTTGAGCTACAATTGTACCTTGGGTCTTTGTAGTAGAAGTACCGGCATCATCAATGTCATCATTATTGTAGGAATCATTGCTACACAATACTGATAGAAATAGACATAGACATAGTTTATTTATACACGAAGAGCTCAGGAGCCGTAGCTCATAAAAACGCACTCACGAAATAAAAAGGACGAAAAATACAATAAGTAAAAAGATAAAAAATACAAATTAAAATAAAACATAAAACAATTCTAGTTATATGTAAATATAGCAGTAGTTAGATGATATTTACATATTTACAATTATTTATAATGAGCAGAACGAGCATTTACAAAAGTTATCTAAAGATAGATTCAATTTAGATAATACATGTAGTTTCTTAAAAGAGGCGAGATCTTCAGCTTGATGGACTTCAGAAGGTAAAACACGACTTACAAATTGTAAGTCGTGTTTTACTATACATACATTATGTATAGTATGATTAAAGAATGATGAAACCATGAGATTGAGAGGCTTAATTTGTTGATGTAATTTAGAGCCAGAGCCACTTGTCGCATGTCCGCATCTAAAAAAAAATTGTAAATAAGATCCATCGTTTGGAAGACACCTAAACAATATAAAGACTAAAGATAAAAAAAAACTGCGATATTCCAAAGATTTCATGTCGACTGATCGATCGAAACAAATCATGAAAAATTACAACCTTAGTAAAAATACAACACAAGATTACTGACACTATGATAGATATTAATTTAACATAAAAATTTAGATGAAAATTAATTTTAAAGTAAGCTCACCGGGTTCTACGTCTGAGGCAGAGCTCGAACCGGCTGGCGTACCCGTAATACATGCAGTCGAACTGCTGCGAAAGCGAGGTCTGTACTTGTACCGAGATTTTTTACGTCCGGTTATCGGATCACGGACAATTTCGGTAACAGACAACTTCTTTGGTCTTTTTGTTTTTTCTGTCAACCGTTGGCACTCTTGCAGTGCTTCCTCCAATGCTTTTTCTGCGTCAAGTTCCCTCTTCTTTTTCTTCTTCCCAGATTCCGCCATTTTGAAATACGGTTTTCAGTACCTGGGTGTCCTGTTGTTGTCACCCATAATCCCTTGGAGAAACTGATGTCTTGCATTCATTATATCAGCGAATTCATGGTCATGTGACAATTCATGATTATCCTGAATTTAGACCTGAGAACGTGTTGTAATCGTTATTCTGGTCTCGAGATCATGTTGAGTCATTCTCGTCCCCAGAGCCGCTTGGCCCTCTTAACCGCCGGAACCTGAGTATATCGTACTCAGGTTCCGGCGGTTAAGAGGGCCAAGCGGCTCTGGGGACGAGTGGCAGTAGTCTGGCCCATTCTCGTCCCCAGAGCCGCTTGGCCCTCTTAACCGCCGGAACCTGAGTACGAGATTTAATGTAATCTGGCCATGTTGAACAACGTGAAGGGATTCCTCGCCCACGAATTTAGTTCGTTCGTCTCCTCGAGCCCAAGAAAACAGGAAAAGAAAGACTCTAACTGCTTAGCTTACGCATTAGCCAAAGTGTAGCCGGGTTGGTACGGCTACACGTAGGCTAGCGCGCGCAAAGCATCTATAAACGCCAAATACTGCACCATACAGAAGTTCTGATGCAAGGGAAGAAATTATTATCGGTGATGAAGTAGATCTTATCGTTAAATTTGCGCTTGTAGCGACATCGAAATACGGTTTGTGGTCGCTTACCGGTAGTTAAAAAAACAGTTCTAATATTCCACTCGTTCCGCATAAACTAAATAAAGTTTACTTTTTAGTTTCCAAAGGCGGGCGGTCCACGGCGATTTGTTTGATACGAAGTACAGTCTGTTTTGAGTTGATGCTGTTACGCTAAATGGATGCTTTCAAGTTTTCGCACAGGTCAGTTTACCATTTTCTGTTTGTGGTGTTTTGTGCATTCGTGATGATCGTATCCGTTTATCAAACTATCGTAGCCTTACTAAATGCGAAATTTTGGGCTCTTAAACTAGTGAAAATGAAATAATACTCTCAAAATTACTGCCTCGATTTGAGGCTCACGAAAGCGGTATTATCGCGACTCGCTATTTCACTTTCACTAGTTTTAAGAGCCCTTAATTCCCCCTTTAGTAAGGAACGTTTGATAAACCAATGGGTTCATTATATATGCACAGTACACCACACAGAGGATGGTAAACCTGTGGTTCCTAGTGACAGAAACCGGGTGAACCTCCAGCAGTGTGGGTTACCTGTGGCTCGAATGCGACATTTAAAATCTTTTTACTAAATTGGTAGCTGTGTTGAGAAAAGTTTCGACTGCTTTTAAAGGTGTCTATACTGAAAAGACTCTGCTTAAAAAGTAGACTGACCATGGCGGTTATATCCATGGTTAAATATAACGTTTTTTTAAAAACAGTGAACTACTAAAATGCGAAAGTAGAAAATTGATTTTATTGACTTAAAAATCAGTCATAACAATGATACATGAAAAATGCTTAAATGGTAAGGAAATGTACGTAGACAATACCTACAATTTTCTATCAGCCGGCACTTCAGAAATGAAAGGTGATGAAGGATTTTAATGGCGGCTACTTATCATTTGTCCTTTTAAAAAGCTCGGCCGCGAGGGAAAATATAAATACAGTCGAAGCTCCCGTATGCGGACACCCTCCGGAAGTGTCCATAAATTATTTTCGCAAGAGGAGAATTCAAACGGGGTTTTGTCAAGGCGGCCTTCAGTAGAGCTGTCCGATCACGAGTGTCCGCTCACAGAGCTTCGACTGTATTCCAAATTAAAAATCAGCTTCTAATTGGTGCACTTCTGAAGATTAGAAATATATGAACAAAAGTTAATCAGTCGACCTTTCGATGTATTTGTCGAAATAGGACATCATTTTCAACTTTAATTCTTATATTTTTAGTAAATTCTTTAACAAGCCATTGTCAAGGAGAGGCTCCTTAAATTTATCCTCCCGCTTACCCCGATTTCTGCCATCACATGACACTGTGTTGAGCGTTTTATAAATTGTTTTGCGGCAAGCGTTTCAATTTACTTCTTTTTAAAATTGTTTTAATTCACTATTCAGCACAGCCCAAAACCCCTACAGAGCCAATTCCACTCGTACCGTGCCTCTATATATGAGAATGAAGCAATTTTCGTCTCAAACAGGATCACAAAACCATGGGTACAAGCGAATGGGGCCTGTTTCAAACTCTTCGATAGCGGGGACGGCGAAAAGGAAAACGGGAGGGCGAAGATGACCCGTGGAGACTGAGGAGAGTGCAGCCGTTACCCGAATCCCCGCGCGTTTTATTCATTCGTCGCCACTATCTGAGAGACTGGAACAGGCTATCTAAATTAACTTTGACCAGAGGTCCACCGCGGTCAAACGTCCGAGGAGTTTTTCGTTTTATTTCGTAGGATTTTATTTAATATTAAATGGAAATATCGGCAAGGATGTATAAAAAATATTAGTTGACGCAACTATCTTTTAATTTTTCTCAAAATAATGAGCTTCTTTCCGTTGAAAACTGACCAAAACTCTTTGCGCCTGATCAAAATTATGTTGGCAAATGGCGACAATTCTGCAGTTTACAGTTTTTAAACGCTTAGAACTTTTTAGTGAACTTTCAAAACGTTTAGTGAATTGACAGTGTATTGGCAATATTGATATTAAACTTTAAACAGTGAAAATGACAACCTTAACTTTTAAGTACTTTGCTTAACTTTGCAAATTTCTCTCGTTTGACCGCGGTTAAAGTGCCTATCACCCCTAGAAAGTTATTTTCAATATCAACTCTATGTACATTGAACTGTTGAATGGTAAAATATTTCTTGTTTTGAACGTCGTGTTAGTGAGTTATAGAGATTTGAATTTACAAAATGCTAATTACATGACGTCATCCCGGGAATCATTTATTATACAACTACTTGTTTTTACCTCCAAGTAATATTTTTTACGAAACAATTGACTATCTATTATTATTTATCAAATTAATTAACCTCAAGCTGTGAACTGCGCACTGTAAATTGGCGTAGAAATAATGGCAAATTCCCGGGTTGACGTAATCTAATTAGCATTTTGTAAGTTCAAATCTCTATAACTTACAGACGCAAGGTTCAAAACAAGAAATATTTTACCATTCAACTATTTAATGTACGTAGAGTCGATTCTGAAAATAAATTTCTAGGAGTGATAGGCACTTTAAGACCAGAGGTATAGATACAAAAGAATCGACCGCTGGTCAACAAGTCAAAGGCTCTGGTAAGGAGTTCAGTAGGTATTGCGTCGGGTTGTCGCCGTTTTGTGGACATCAGCTTCAGTCCTGTTCTTCATTTTGCTTGATAAGATTCATCTCCACGGCAGCTTCCAATGCCCTTTCAGCGCACGTTCGAATCATGGACATCTCAGGATCAGTGTCTTTGGAGAACACCATCAGAATCTCAAGAATCTCGCTTTCAATAATCTGAGATGAAAATAACGAGAGCCTATCAACGATCTGACAATACACCAAGTCAACCAGTAGGTCGGTGGATAGGACAGTCAGTTAGCCAGCCAGACAATCAGTCAATCATCCGTAGCCCGCCATTTTATTCGCCCACTTGCTAATTCAATTGCTAGTCGATCCATGTATTCCTCGACCGCCAAATCACCATCTTTCTGCTGATCTTTCTGAATCGTTTTCTTGTTCACTCTCAGATAAGTGTTCAATCAGTCAATCAGGTCGATTAATCAAAATACAAATTCCAGAAAAATCCCAAATTGAATTTTGCAACATATTAAAAAACAAATGGTACCATGCAAAAGTTCTGCAGGATTTCGTCCATAGACTTAAAAGTTAGAACTACACCATATGTCTCCATCTTGACTCTGGAAGTGAATGGGTTCGTCATTTCTCAGCCAAAACTTTGTATATAATTATTATTAATTTAATGCATTTAATTTATTATTTAATGCATATAGAAATGTTTTTATTTTGTACCTAGAAACACGACCCCACAAGCAAGACTTTTGCTTTAACCTATATCGTGCATAAATGTTGTTGTCGTTGTTGTTGCTGTTGTTGCTGCCAAATAATGCAGTAATGTAAGTAGCCATGGAAGCAGTGCTCCTACCTTAGTAGCAATCTCCTTGTTTGAGGCGATCATGTTGGCAGCAATATGAGCTCCCCTGTACATAAAGGTAAAACAAATTAAAGCAGAAATTAAACCGAAACGAAACTAAACGGCAAACTGATCCTAACGGCAAAAAAGTAAAAGCAGACAGAAGCAAAAAAAAAAAAATAAATAAAAAGCAGAAAAATGATATGGTTGGCGGTTTTTACACTAGAAACGAATAATCCATCTAGTATAAATGAATAATCTATACAGTAATGTATAAACGGATAATCCATCTAGTATCAAGGGATAATATCAGGAGCGGATCCAGGATTTTGAAATGGGGGTGAAATTTTAATCAAAAAAGATATCAGAGAAATAAAATATTATTTATTTGGGAAATACTTTAGAAAAAAGAAAGAAAGGGTCTCAGAAAAGGGGGGGGGGGGGGGTGAAAATTCACCCATTTCACCCCCCCCCCGGGATCCGCCCCTGAATATGTCTAGCATAGATGGATAATCCATCTGACAAGTTATCCTAGTGTATATTCGAGTAGCTTAAACTCATGATCATTCAATATCATTCGAGGCTAATTCCTCTTAATTTCACATTACACAGATATACTCGGTCGCATATTCGACATGAAAAGTGTGAAGTGTCTAAAATGTCTGGAACTGGAACTGGGCGCATTGAATTATGAAAAGGATAACATGGCGCCCAAAACTACAAATATGAAATGTAATGTCTCACTTGTTACTCCTAGTCTTCTTTTTTTAAGTGGTTCTCGATAATTCGTATTCGAACTTCGTCTAAATAACGTCGGAGTGGACGGATAAAATCAGACACACTTTCCGTCAAAAAATATAACCGTCCCGTTGACACACTGGGAAGGATTATCCGTCTCTAGTGTGAAAACGGGCATTATTACCACTAAATTATTTTGATCCATAAGAAAAAAAGGTAAGAAAAATCACATTAATAAAAATAGCATCAAGCTACCTGTGTCTCAACTCCTTTTGGTCAGAAACTAGCAGTTGTTTTTGAATATCCATGAAAGATGATACCTGTCAATAAAAAATGACGGTACTGTTTCACCTTATACAACCAAAGTGGTAAAGTTGACTTAACTTGCGTAAATTCAAACAACACGCTATTTGTACTAATTATGGCGACCAGAGAGAATTTATACCTTGAGAAAATGTTGGTAAATTATTCCAAAGAAATCTGACTCTGGTTCGGGGCTCGTCTATATTTTCGTCCAGCACGTGTGAGTTTTTGTTTTTGGTGTATGCGAAATCTTAATAAGTCGGATAAAAACAAACAAACAAACAACATAAAGTAAAGTAAATAAATAGTTTCAATTGTGAGAGTTTGGATATTAGATTTTCCTCGACTGAAATTTTGAAACAAGATTTTATAACTTCTGAGGTGTTTGCAGACGTTTACGAGTGTGATGTTTGATTCACTTTTATATACAACAAAATTATAACTTTGAAATGCGAAAGGGTTAAAATCATCAATGAATCGGAAATTTTTATCCATTTACTTATCTATTTATTTAATCACTTTGTTATCTTTCGGAAACAGTTGGGTCGGTTGGGCAATGGAAAACAAAACATTATACAGCACTCTAAATTTGATCTCATGTATAAAACTGCTGACGTGTAATAAGTGCAACTTCGCTTCACTTGTGGGGCCAGAAGAGGCGGCAACCAACGTCGTTGCGATCAAGTGGTTGCTGATATTGTCGTCCAATCACAGAGCTTGAAAGATCCAAAATTCTTTAGGAGGTCAGCAGGAGCCAATCAGCGAAAACATTCAGGTTTTTTCATAGAAGCGGGCTTGTTATTGGCTCGGCGCTATGAAACGAAATCGGGCTCTGGTCCAGGGGCTATTTTCGTGACGCAAATACAATAGACGTGAGAGGCGGGTAAATCCTCTAGCACGCAGGGTAAAGTTCAACCGGTCAAAGAAAAAATAAATTTTGCCAGCCTAGTGCATACTACCAGGGGCCTTATATTGACTGTTGCTTTATAAATAATAACAAAACTTGCTTTTCCTCGTTTAAAACGGGATAAAGCTTTCTTGGTTTAATAAACTTCCATCTGTTCGAGGAAATGAAAATTTTTATTATACGGAATGTTCGATGTTCTGAGGTGAAGTACCTTTATTATTTGATTACAGACTTTCTCACTGGACGAGAGGATTGCTAGTGCTCCAGCGGCCGCTCTGAAAGATAAAAACAGCAGTGATACTCAAAACAAAGCAAAAGGACAGAAAGGGAAGGGAAGGGAAGGGAAAGGGAAGGGAAGGGAAAGGAAAGGGAAGATGGAGAAAGATCAGAACAAAACGAGAGAGGACCATAGGCCACTACGAAAAATACCATAATACTTTTTAAAGTGCAGGTTTGGATGGTGCTTTATGTTAGCCTGATTTTTCCAATTCCTTTTGTTTTTAGCACGAACCGCACGTGCTAGGACCTAGCATTGTGTGTTCGTATACAAATGTGCACCGTATGCAAATTGCCAAGAAGTTAAAAAAAATAAAATAAACAACTTTATTTAAACTCGGATTAAGAGTAGCTCGAAAGAGCTAATATCTCCGAGTATACAAATTGAACATAACATTTAAAAATCCCAACTGGCAGGAGGCAGACCAGTTGGCTATTTTACAAGCGTGGTCGATTTCAACTCCTCGACCACGCTTGTAAAATAGCCAACTGGTCTGCCTCCTGCCAGTTGGGATTAACAACAACAACAACAACAACAACAACAACAACAACAACAACAAAAATTCTTTATTTCCAGAAACACAGTTACATTTTAGCTGCCCGCGTTTAGCAAAGGCTATTCTAGGCGGGCAGATTAAAGAAAAGTGCACGGAGAAAGTTATACCTTTTTACAATTAGAAAGTTTAGAATTAAGAGAAAATGAATAAAATAGTTAAATAAATAAAATAATTGTTGTTGAATTTTACTGGAAATCATTTTTTATTTTATTTTATTTTATTTTTATTTTTTATTTTATTTTTTATTTTAAATGTTATGTTTAATTTGTATACTAGGAGATATTAGCTCTTTCGAGCTACTGTTAATCCGAGTTTAAATAAAGTTGTTTATTTTTATTATTATTTTTTTAACTTCTTGGCAATTTGCATACGGTGCACATTTGTAAACGAACACACAATGCTAGGTCCTAGTGTTCATACATGTAATTTAAATTCCATTGTGCCATTCTAACAAAGGAGACTTGCTGAGCCTGTACATAAAAGATTATTATGGTATTTTTCGAAATGGCCCATTGATTGAACCATTATCGTCAGGTGTGGTGAATGTTTTGCCCAGTTTTGTAGGTCACCGACATGCGAAAACAATCATGCTAACTTTGTACCGCATCCTTACATCACACATGCATATCATGTCATGTCGCAATGCCATGCCACGTCATGTACGAGCGGGCGCCAGGGACGAAACCTAAAAGGGCTTGTAGCCGTTTTAACACCTTCCTTAGATTTACAGAACGTAAAACTCGCTTGGATGGTCGGTAACCACTAGATCTGTTTCTTTACCAACTTTCTAGACCCTGTCAGAACATTTTACTGATTTATTGTTTTTTAATACCCACGCGTCAACGATTTTTGCTTACATTGTAGCTGCTAGTGTTTGCAAATGCCCTCCTTAAAAGTTACGTTTACTTGAAAGGATGACAGCTGAAGCTATTCACTCAATAGACCCACTTAGATAAAATTTGGCTAAAGACGTTATCTCCTGCGAGTCATTTTCATTAATTTTTAACTAAAACCCGGCTAGGGTTTTTCCACGCGTCTTATCCGCTACCCCCTCCTGATTCATAATTGAACTGCGGTAGTTTGAAAACAATCTGTTGTAGAAGATTTTCGCGTGAATGTCCTCTACTTAACCAATCTTCCGTTTTCACCCCAAGACAATTGTAGTGACATGTAGTGTGCTTTTAACTTTTGAGTCTGTGGACGAAACCTTACGATGTGACCAATCAAATTAAACCTCTTTGGCAGCAATTGCCCATGGTACTGTTTGTTTTTAAGCATTTTACAAGAATTTTTTTCTTAAATTTTGATTTCGGGGACTCTTGGCAGTGAAAAGATAAAAGAGGAAAAACGTCTCACCGTGACAGCTCAAACTCGTCCTCACCGGACAGAAGAGTCAGTAGCTTTACTCGCTCAGTAGGAGCATCTTCTTTCTCGTACATTTTAAACACCTGTATTTTAGAAACGAGGGAAATAAAACATCAAAACTAGAAGAACTTTTTATTTTGAAAAAATTACTGGTTTGCATTAATCTGACATTTAACGAAGACGAAATCGAAATTTTGGCAAAGATTAGTTTTCATAACGCAGAACGCATGGCGTACATAGAAAGCAAAACGCAAACCACATAACACGATATAGAACACAACGTTGAAAACAGATCGTAGAAATTGGAATGCAAAACACAAAAGGCAGAACGAAGAATGTGGAACGCAAAACGCAGAAGAAAAGGGAGGATGTAGAACGCAAAAAGCTATAGGCAGAACGGAGAATACGGAACGCAAAACTCAGGAGGCAGAACGGAGAATGAGGAACGTAAAATGTACAACAGATCCTACAAAGCAGAAACCGGAAGAGAGCGGAACACAAAACCGACACAGAACGCAGAAACAAAACAGAGAACACAAAGAGGAAAATACCGAAAAAAAGAATAAAGAGGACAAGGCATAACATAACGTGGAACAAAAGACACATTAAGTAACGCTGCACATAAGAAGTACAGTAAACTTCATTGTTCTGCGGCACATAGAATATCTTTGGTTTCAAGAATAGAGGAGGATCTGATGGTTCATAATTATATTTCATTATAAAAATAAAGAAAATCCATTTGCGTCAAATAAATTTTAGGAAATGTTCGCGCTTAACCAATCAGAATAGCAGAAGACAATAGCTAATAATTTTGCTTCTTTGATGAAGTTCCCCAAATACAATATCTTTTAAAACTTGCATGGTGTGCGACTGGGTCTCAAATTACTTGAAACCTTAAAAAAAAAATAGACAAAATGCACCTTGAACCTTAACTTTTTAGCGGTTTTTGAGTCTAGGCCAATGAGATCACTAGTTGAAACAATGAAAAAAAAGTTAAGATTCCATCGTGCACTGCCGTTGAGCACTATCCTTCTTATGCGGATCATTACTTAAATAGAACACAGAAGGCACAGATCGAATGCAAAATATGCGTTTTCGTTTCACTTAATTTCCAGCGCAAAGATTGTTCAGCAGTCTTACCTCGTCACAGAGAACCATGTTACACATGCATTCAGTCGCGGCTCGTTTGATCATGTCATGTTCCTCAAACATAAGGCTCTCAATCAAAGGAAAACCTTTTTCCTTAACAATATGCCGCCTAAAACAAACACACAAGAGACTAGTAAAAAAAACTCTTGTTTTGGCTGTAGCGTCGTTAAGGGTACCCACATTTATAGGGAACCTCCACTGTCATTACAAAACGACCCAAATAACGGTTGCTTATGAGACTAGGATTCCATCTCCTCCTGTTTTCCAAATTGTGTTAGCAATGGTCTTAGTAATGACGCATGTTATTTGTCAGTTGTTTATGCTTCAGTGGTTGATTGACGGGTGAGAATGGCCAGGCCAGGCTCCTTTTATACCGGAACTTGCATATGGCCATTAGACTGAGAGCTGTTGAGCAGCACCTTCCTCTGGTGGTCCTGTTTATTTTACCATAGTTTGCAACATGAAAACTGCCGGATTTTCTCTTCACTTTTCAGATGCTTTTGGCCTTGTGAATAGAATAACGTATATTTAACCTCTAACCTAACTTCGTCGTTCATCTGGGCCAAGTTCGTCAGCGCCATTAGAGATTCAAACTGTTGTAAAGCCTGAAAGACGACAAAAGCCAATCAATATAGAAAAATATATTTAATACTATAAAATAATAAAGGTTTATTTATGTCTTTAAAAACATATTTAGTAGCCGTCTGGTAACAATCTTAAAGCGAAGTTATAAAAGTCATTAATAATTCATAAGGAAAGTACAAAAGAAATGAAAATTTAATGAAGGTTTGTAAACCCCAATACAAATCAACTGAGTTGATGAATTATTAAACAGCAGAATTAACTTTTGATACAGACGCCTGCTCTGCTAATTAGTATGCATTAACTTATCATACCGATCTCTACTCATTGTTTCATTTCATAAGGACGATAAAATATGAGTGGGAGATCTGTAAACGTCCATTCAGATCTCCCGCTCATATTTTATCTACTACTTATATTCACGTTCAAATGTTGAACGATGATGCAACTTGTTGAATGAGCAGAAAAGACATTCAACAATTTAAAACGATTGACTCAGGTCGTTCAACAAGTGCAACTTATCGAACGAAATAGAGCCTGTCTCTATTTGCGTTTAACATGTTGAATGGCCTATTTGAACTTTCAACATGGCATGATACACTGAGTCAATATTTTTGAACAGCTGTTGATCAACAAATGTTGAAGCGTGCATCAAAGGCTTAAGACTCACCGTTTTTGAAGGATGGAGTAACTTGAGGAGGGGACGAATTAGACCAAACGACTGTCAAAGAAAAACGAAACATCATGTTTATCACCTGAAATTCCATCTTTACGGACCCAGCCTCATACTCGTATTCAAATACGAAGGTCCCAATTTTTACTGAAAACTGAAATCCAAAAGGGGAACCAATCATTTTAGACTTGAAACAGTCCCATTTCCCCCCTCAGTTCCGAGAGTGCGTGGGCAAAGTAATTACTCTGGCCAATCATAACAGACAATCCAATGAACCAATCAGACCTCGAAACAAGTCCATGAAGCAGGCGCCAAGTGCGGGAAAACGCGTGCGAGTAAGCCACGATTGGTTTTGGTTTTACTTCTGATTGGTTGAGAAGATGGCGCAAGACTTTTTAACCAATCACAAAGCGTAGCTATGCAAAACAAAACAATCGCAAATTACTTTCGTCAACCAATTCACCGTAGGAAAAAAGATGGCGGCTGTTCATTTTACCACAATACCTTGCGGACCTAACACAGCACATAAGGCACAAAGAAAGCCAATTTTTTACGATATTTGTTCCAGTACTAAGGACAATGTGTAGACCAGGTTTGAAGATTTTATAACTTTTATTTACATTTTTATGAATGTTGTTAAGGATTTTGTGCGCTAAGAATTATGGGTAAATGTACCAGTCGCCATCTTTTTTCCTACCGAGGAATGAACACCAGTCTATTCTGATCAGCACATAGGTTAGTTAGAGCCTTACCCGCTGTCCAGGAAATGCCACTTCAGGGTTCATAGTAATAGCAACCTTAGCCACGGCTTGAGCGGCAAAGTCTGCTCCTTTCTCTGTGTTTTGGGCAGCGAGAGACACCAGTGCCTAACAACACATATAAAAGCGAAAAAATTACATGTATTTGTACTGCTACAGCGGCCAAAAAACGTTTAGCTATCAGTTTGACACTACTCGATTAACTTAACGCAGTGGACCCCAGAATAACGAGCCCCCTTTATAACCGTGAAGACCCCGGTATAACGAACGATATTCTTCAGCCCAGTCATAGTCATAGGTGGTAAACAACCTGATATTAAGAACCCCAGTTGTACATAACGAACACATGTTACCAGTATCATGGCACTTCCTTATATGGGGGTTCCAGCGCACTATGTTTTCCTCTATAAAACACGTTGTTTCTTGCTAACCTTGACTCCGCCTTGCTGCACAGTCATTCCTCTATGCTCTTGTTCACTTGTTATACCCATGAAAACTCTGTAATAAAGAGAACGTTGGTTCAATGCGGAGAGTTAAAGCCATGGCAACCAACATGATACTCCTGCCAATCTTGGGTTCGCCTTTGTAAAAACTGGGTACCATATATTTCTCCGATGTTGACTTGGGAACAGACTCTGTTCAGGGGGTATCCACTTATGTCCAGAAATGCACGTAACTCGGAACTTGGGCACTTCATATTACACACAATTATCTGTAATTTCCATATGACTTCATGTTTGACAGAATTGCTTGTGTTTAGGTGAGAATTAGGTCTAGGGGACACTTCATGATGTCTATCATAAAGAGCATGAATCTCATTAGCGTGCAGTTCTGGACATACCTCCGCTCCGCTCCCCGATTTATTTTAACCCAATACCTACTTGTTACTCTGGTGTTTCTGTGTTTGCTATACAGGCTGTGAATACAGAGAATACTTCAGGGAAAGGTTATGCGCGCGATTTTTATTCAAGGGTCAGTGATACTGAGATTTCTTCTCTGAGAAGATGCGTTACTAAAACACACACCAACAAAAAGTTAATCAGTCAGCAATCTAATAGCCCATTTCCGAGTTGCTCTTAGCGGCGTCCTTTTCAAACCGAGGCCAAGTGCGAAACCATTCATATGAAAATTAGTTTTCTTTCACATGCAAATAAAACTTATATCCATATGAATGGTTTTGCACTTGGCCTCGGTTTGAAAAGGAGGCGAAGAGCAACTCGGAAATGGGCTATTCATGAAGACATTTCAGGAGCCTGACGAATGACTGTTCAAGTTTTATACACTGCAATTTCTGCCGGTATAGATCTCCATAATTGCAAAACAAACAAACACAAAACTAGTGTTGGAAAATTGTTTGGGTAATCTACACTGCAACAAAATGCTGGCAATAACTAACCAGTGACCAGTGACCAGTCAATGTAAATTAACAAGCCCCTCTTCTCGATAACGGACATAAGTGTGCTTTTACTAAAAGCCCTATAGGCTCTTTTGTTTTCAATAACTATTGCCTCATTAGCATATGCGCCTCATTCTCTTATCGAGCCACAAAACAATAAACTGAAAGAGCATAGCACAAATGGGTTTCTCTGGAAATTTCAGCGCGGTATACTGTATACTGTTCGTGCAAAAAGAACGTATGGCTCATTGGCGCTTTTGCCACCCAACAATTTTGCAGATTTCGATTGCTGATATTTCCTTGAACATAACATGAAAAGAGCTAAAAAAAATTGCAAAAATTCCTAAGTTTAACAAGCTCTTTCAACTTAAAGTCATTTAACATAGTGCCTTCTCTAGGTTAACTTGCGCAAAGACGTCTCTTTTTCCCTTTGCTTCACGCAGAAACGCTAATGAAGCAAAAATGTAAAGAATTGCAAAGATTCGCCTATATTATCTTGCACAGTACATGTGACTCAATTTTAATACTAAGTAACCATGGTAACATATCATCATTACCTTGATATCATCTCTCTACTGTTGTCACTCTCAGTATTTGACAGGTTAACAAGTGCTGATATTACGCCTTCCTGTTCACATAAACAAATCCAATGGGTCATGTAAAATATCATAGGCGAAGGTGCGAAAAAGAATAAAGGAGGCTTGGACAAAATTGCCTTCGGATGATATTATTTATTCGGATTGTCACTTATGTCCAGAAATGCAGGCAAGTATTGTTCAACAAGTACCTCATATTTGGCAGAGTTGTTTGTCGTTTCCATATTACTTCATATGTGACAGAATTTCATATGTTTTGACTAACTTCTATAGGTGAGGACACTTTGTGATGCCAGTCATGGAGTAGCGTGCCCCGCCCACCCCCCAACCACCACCGCCGTATTGTTACTCGCCCATGGATAGGATGCAACAGTAGTTTATCACTGAGTACCTCGAGCATTATGTTGTGGGTACCCAGTTATACACATAGCTGAAGAGAGACAACGTGCAAGAGAGTTTCTTGTCTAAAGAAACAACACGATGGCAAAGACCAGGCGTGCGTTTCTCGAAGCTCCCGAAGACTTTTCGGGCCCGAAAGCAATTTTTTAAATGTAGTTTCTAACGAAAGGCGTTGAACTTTTTAGCCCACAAATCAGCTAAAGTTGTTTAGTAGACGTAAGATTTTATTGCTTAGCTTTCAAATTCAACAAAAACCGAATCTTTATTGGTAAACATTCTGCACGTAACACAGCTTTTCGGGTCCGAAAAGTTTTCGGGACTTTCGAGAAACGCACGCCAGGCCTCGAACTGGCCAAGTCCCCACAGGATGTACAACACGTTAATTGTGACCAGGAGACCTAAGCTACTCGTTTATTTACTTTTACGAATTCGCAGATATGGGAATCAAAATTTATGTCACTCTTATCACTGCACAAAGTTGAAGAACTACCGGTATCGGTAATTTAACAGGACTGAGTGAAACAGATGAAGCTACTTTTACAGTATCAACAACCTACTTCAACAAGTTTTCTGATTCTCTTTTTTACATACTCGTCTCCATCCTAAGATAAAAAAAAAAGAGCGACGTGTGATTTGTGTGGGTGTTGTTAGCTACTGCAAATAAGTGTTCAAACAAGGACAATCAATACTGCATAACTTGTTCAAAATTTAGATTTCCCTTTTTATGCATAAATTATTCTCACCTTTTCATGGAATTTTGGCAGTTTGACTTTGGCAAACTCTCCAAGCTGCTTCATTTCATCAGGAATATCTGGTTTGTCAAACGTGTTTGTCAAGTTGACCAGCGTCTGACACACTCCATACAACAGAGTAGCATCCTTGGCCTGAAATAAAGCAAATCTCCAATGAAACAGATATTATTATACATTGGTGTCACTAGCTCGATTTTGATTGGCTATAAGCACGCAGCTAATTATTGCTTGCTGTTTCTGTTACGTCATACCTACAGACAAGGAATTTTATATATGTAGAAATGACTTCATACCTACAGACAATAGTTTTATGCATGCAGTTGACTGCTGTGCATTGATCACTTTTTTGTGCGCGCTCTTGTCTTTATAAGTGCAGCTCAGGAATATGCATAATAAAACAATTATCATGTATGCCACTCTACATTAATTAGTACAACTGGGTTAACAGATAGTCATGCGACAAACTGTCAAGTGAAATGGGCGTAAAAGACTAAAAAATATACATAGGTTTTAGAGAAAGGTATTTTCAATTCATTTTTCTAAATTCAGGGCTCGAAATAGCGGCCTGCCAATGGCCAAATGGCAGGCCAAATTTCATGTTTGGCAGGCGAAAATAATAGAGAACTGCCAAGTGGATAATAAAATGGCAGGCGAAATTACTGGACTGGTTCTGTGACACTTTCTACTCCTTGCTATGCTCCTTTATCTACTATTCCTTTCCACGAATCCATAGTTCCCGATTAAAAATATTACCGGTTAAACAGGGTTGTCAACAGCGCTGGTGACCAGCGATATCGTCAGCCACTGTGAGATTTTTGCCGGCTAAAAATCACCGGGAAAAGCGGGAAAAAATCAGCCGATTATAAAACAAAAACAGAAATAAAAGCTTTTATAACGAAACTTCGGATGCGCTGATTTTCGTTTGAAGATATTTTTGCCTGGTTTACCTGCGCCCTTTCACTTTACTTTCGTGTGCATAGTCTACATGTATAATCTGAAACCATGAACCAAACCAAACCGTGAATATTTGTGGTGTTTCTGTCTGGAATAAAATCTATGTTATTTTGCTTCAAAAAAACTTTCTAACTTATTTATTTATTTACCAATTAAGTCTTCACTCTTAACAAAGTATTGCAGACTGCTTTAAATAAAATTACAATAATAAATAATAAATAGCATGAAAGTCGGAAGTTCGAAAGTACGAAAGATAAAAAGAATAAAACAATGCTTCACTGTCTTCACTCTTGCTAAGGTTTGATGTAAACAAATGTAACTTAAAGTATTAAGGATCTCCCAAACTTTAGTCGATTTTCCCGTTTGCTACATCTCTGATGGGAGTCTGGATTTTTTTCACGTGATTTTTTTTTTTTTTGCGCGATGAGGTAGTGGTGTAACGATTAATCGAATTCTCGATTAATCGCGATTATGACCATTCGGTTCGATTCACGATTCTTTGCTTCCACGTTTCGATTTTGGTTCAATTTTTGCATACCTTTTCTAGGGTGCCCTCAATGAGTTATTACAGTGTGAAATCAAAATTCAGAACTCTTTAAAATCTGCGTTTTTGATTGACGAGCAAACGCATTTGCAGTTCGTGTGCCATTTTCTGTTGCCCGGTAAAACTGCTGCCTTTCTACCAGGCAAACCATGTGCAACATGCTCATTGTCACGTTCTCAAACATGGCGACGAACGACCAAGCAATCGTGATTCTGCCTGCATCTTTTAGATCAGCTGTGTGGAAATATTATGGTTTTCCGGCTAAAGACAGTACAACAGATAAGTCTAAAACTATCCGCAAGAAATATTTGCATAATCGAATCGAAATATTCGAAATCGAAAGGCAATAATCGAAATCGAATCGAATCGCAAGGAATATGAATCGTTACACCCCTACGATGAGGCGTCTCAAAAAATACTACGATTTCATTAATAGTAAAAATTTCAGTACGTGGCAGCCCAAAAAAATAAATGGCAGGTCAAAATTTGTTTGGCCTGCCAAAAATTAAAAAAAAGGCAGGCTATAATTTTTTTCTATTTCGAGCCCTGCTAATGCACAACTTACTACGTTTTGCACATACACTGTATCTAAAGCCATCAAAATAAAACCGTAGTAAGTCACATTGCACACTCCTAGAAAACTCCCAGAAGTCCAAAGCTCAAACGCAAAGAGATAGATTGTGAAATGTCAGGCAAACCGGCCAAAACTTAAGTTGGTAATAATCTACAAATCCCGTAAACTTACTAAAATTGCAGCTTTTTGTGCAGTTACCAACCTTTGCTAACTCCATGAGTGCTCTAAGTGCTTCTTGGTCTTCAAGAAAGGTTTCCTAATAAACAAATCCAACGTGATAAATTATTAGTTTCATAGTTTCATTGACAAAATTTTTGGAATTTGGGAGACAAGCACAGATTATTTATTGCTCAACCATCTAATAATTTTGGCAAAACAGCATATTTACTCCTGTCGAAATAAAGACTGTGTTCCTTCCTTAAATATTTACCTTTCTAAAGTGGCTCTAACATATCATATTGAAACAGTCGTTGCTGACTCAAAAGGCAAGCGATCCGTTCACGATGCTAAGTGGAAGAAATCTGTACTGAAGACTCAAGCTGGCAGCCAAATTACATAAGTATATTATGCTTTTATTTTAAACAAAAGAACGTTAATACCAAATACTTTTTTTATTCCTTGTTCTTTTTTTTCGTCCCTTATTTTATAGAGTTTATTATAGGGTTATTTAATTTTTTTTCTTGTGTCTTTCTTGTATTGTATTTTAAATTGTATTTAAAAGTGTGTTGTATTGTATTGCGAAAAATTGTACTGTTTAAAAAAAATTGTATTGTATTGTATGTAAAATTGAGATAAATATCATTAAAATACAAAAAAAAAATAGTTTCATAGTGTCCCGTCATATGGCCAATTCATATTAGAAGAAAAGAGACCGGCCTAAGAGGGGAATATGACTTCCAGATACTTATTTAACCAAGACTGTATGCAATAATAAAAGACAAAGGGAAGATTGGAAACTGCTGTAACTTGTTTGTTAATGAGGTGCACATGCACACAAATACATTACACTGCAATATTTGTTGGTTGCTCTGTGTTTGCACTTGTGCGATTTCATGTACACAAAGTGACATTAATTTAAAGTGACATTAAGTCACGCCACGTGATTTTAATTTCCGAATCCATGGATAAAATGCTGAAGTTTGACCATTGAAATCAAGGTTGGTGAACTGAACTTTTCTGTGGTACTGTTTACTTCTCACTTTCTTTCAACACTAATTTTTCTAAAATATCGTTTCCGCAGTTCATATATGATTTATTTCATATATATCATTTCACGTTCACTCCTTTCACGGGCACATATGAACCTACAATTGACCTGCTCCCAACGTCAGTGGCTTCATAGCTCAGTTGGTAGAGCATCGCACCGGTATCGCGAGGTCACGGGTTCGAACCCCGTTGAAGTCTTGAATTTTTTTTCAGGCTTCTTTTCGCAATTGCTTAAATTGCGTTCACAACTGCGAGGATTATTCTTCATTTGATTTCATTTCCGCAGTTCATATATGATTTATTATTTCATGTATATTTCTGTACCTTAACATCAGCTTCCATAGTCAGGAAAGACAATCCTTCCGCTGCCCACTTCCGCAGTTCCATGTCTTTTTTAGATTTCATCAAAAAACTAAACAGGATGAAAAGAAAAGCCTCAACTGCAAAACTGTTGGACGTGTCGTTCTGTATACGTATTATTATAGCTCCTATACTTCTGCTGCTGACAATAATCCATTATCCTTACATAAATCAACCCTCGTAAAATGTTTAAAAATTAAGCACACGATAAATAAATTATGTAATTTGTTGGACCTAAAGAGGATTAAAAGAAAACCCTCACCTACAAAACTGTTGGACATGTCGTTCTCTATAATAATAACAGATTACTTAATATATAGCTCCTATACTTCTGCTGCTGACAATAATCCAATAAGTCAACCTTTAAAAATGTTTAAAAATTAAGCACACAATAAATACATTATGTAATTTGTTGGATCAAAACAAAAGTACCCACCTTCGCACTGATTTATACAACTTTAATGAGGCTCCTTCAGCAAACGTCTGATCATTAACTGTCCCTCCCCCAGTGGTGCCCAACTTACACAGACCCTGAAATACATTGTATCATAACATGAATTAAATTGCTTACGCTTTATGATTGGCTAGAAATAGTTAGTATATTATACTAAACACTGGAGAGCGTTGTTGGTGCGCTCTGATTGGCTACTGAAACTCGGGATAACATGTGCTATTCACCTCCAAGCAATTTGCTCGCGAAAATTGTAACCGTTGACAGGAATAAATGAGGTAAAAATCATAATTTTCATGCTACATAATCTCACTGTTTTAGTACATACTAAAACAACTTTTCACCTCAGTGTCGGTGGCAGTGGTGGATATTTACCTCGCCGCTTTGTGGCTCGGTAAATATCCACCACTTCCACTTCGGTGAATAGTTGTTAACTAGCGTCAATTTAGCAACCAATCAGAAGTAAAACCAAAACCAATTGTGACTTTAGAGCAGTTTTTAATTGAGTGTTGTAAAACCCAAACCAAAGTAATTACTCTAACCAATCACAGCAGTCGTAAACAATCCAATGAACCAATCAGAGCTTGAAGCAATTACATGTCGGCGGCGCCAAGTGCGGGAAAACGCGTGCGAGCAAATCATGATTGGTTTTGGTTTTACTTTTGATTGGTCAATTGCTTTGAGCTCTGATTGGTTCATTGGATTGTTTACGACTGCTGTGATTGGTCAGAGTAATTACTTTGGTTTTGGTTTTACAACACTCAATTGAAAACTACTCAAAAGCAACAAAAAAAACATAACACAACACAGTTTGAAAAACGTGCCGAACACTCGAGGTAAATATCAATCACATCATAATCATGCCACTTTTTGTCATCATCCATAAAAATAAATAATAATCCATGGTATGATCACGTTCGCTAGTGGGCAACAGTAAAATGTTGCCCGCTTTCGCAAATGTTGGCCGCTCATGGACTTTTGGCGGGAAACAGTTTGCTTGTTAGACGTCACGTGACCATGAATCAACCAATGAACGCACGCGTTGCATTGAGAAAATCTCCAGCTGTAGAGCGGTTTTCACTGGAGTGTCGTAAAACCAAAACCAAAAGAATCACTCTAGCCAATCAAAACAGAGGCAGAAATCCAATGCACCAATCACAGTTCGATGCAATTACATGTCGCCGGCGCCAAGCGCGAGAAAACGTGCGTGAGTAATTTACAATTGGTTTTGGTTTTACTTCAGATTTTTTTTTTATTTTTTTAACTTCGCCTAACTAGAATACAAAACTTATATACATAAAATAATTAGGCTGGGAGACCACTACAGTCTAGCCAATTGCAGTGGATCCCTCGATAAAGATGAATTACAGTCCGTACTGCGCAATCTCAGCTCGGCAATGTTTGTGAGACTCACAAACAAGGAACGTTTACTAGCGAAAATGAAAATTACGAGACAACCTTACCTTTTCCTTCATTATTAACGTCAGATATCCTTGCCAAACAATAATAACTAGTGAAAGAACCCCAAAGTTTTCCCAAACCGACGTTTCAGCTCATAGAGCATTCGTAAACACAACGGCCGTTAAAAATGGCGGACTCGGTTTACTCAGTGGTTTCTCCCCTTTACTCCATGTATGCTATACCGAAGTGTAACATATCAACAAATTCAAAACAAAAAATGAAAACAAACCCCGAGATTGCGCAGTATGGACTGTAATTCAGCTTTAATAAGTGGCGCGAGATTTTTTAGCCAACCACAAAGCGTAGCAATGAAAAACCAAAGCAATCGCAAAATTACTTTCGACACTTAATTGAAGAGCTCTCTATAACAAAACACAGTTGTTGCAGGGTTACTGCAGCACAAACACAATTATTGTAAGAGCACTCACCTTCCAACAAGTGTCCCAGATTTTAATCGCAGACGTGGCGTAATTTATGTGGATTGAAATTTTTTCTAGGTGTTGCCTAGCTCAGTAAGTGTGGAGTCAAAGGGATTTTCACTATTTTTTTTTTCAGCAATGAGAAAAAGTGCCCCATATAATACATGTGAATACCTACATTGTTCGCTAGGGTGTGCCACAAAAGTGCACCACAGATGATGGCAGCTCACAAGACAAGGGACATAGTTTGTACGGTATTAGAACAACCGGGACCGAATCACAATAAGTTAAAAAAAGTCAAGGATTTTTCAAGATTGTTAAGGCAATGAGGTAACACCAAAGTTGACATGCACAGACAACGCATCACAGGATTTATTTAGCGTACCAGTATTAATATTACTTACCACTAATGCTCGAACTCTTATACTGTCATCCTTTAAATGGTACAACTCCTTTAAAACAGGAAGTGCCTATGAACAAAAAATAAAACTTTAGAAGCCCTAACAAGCTATCAAACAATTTCCTTTCTGCATACATGTATCTTTTGCATAATAACTGCACTTTTTCCAAAAGCAAAACTGTTTCTGGAACAGAGGTGATTTTCTCCGAAACATGCAACATTTACTTAGTCGAGAAAAATGGGACTGCAGAAAACACACAAGTTCCATAAACTGTATCCTTCCAGTGATGTATAGAGGATTTCTTTTATTTCTTTTTATTTTATTTACAAAGTTCGCCAAAACAGACAGGAAAGCCTCACAGGGCTAAATACATTGCAATACTCCCTTATGAGGCAAATATAAAAAGAAAAGAAATATAAAAAGAAAAATGAATCATGCTCGCACACAAAAAAATATATATTCACATACAGTTGAACCTCTCTAATACGGACACAGAAAGGACAGAGCAAAGTGTCCGTATTAGAGAGGTGTCCGTATTATAGAGGTCACCACGATGACGTTACTTTTAAGACTCCACTGACAGTTTTTGTTCAGTAACTAAAAACAGGCCCACACTCGTCTTTTAACTGCATCTAAATTGATTAATATACAGCACTGCGACACTGTCTATCAGTAGTGTACTACATTGTAAAATTCTCAGCTGCATAAGGTAAACGAATCACTGTTTTAAAACGAAACGAACTACAACGTAACGATGCATGTGAAAAAAGTAATATAAAGTACAATTCTGAAAACGTCTTTGATATTTGTTTGTAACCACAAACAGGAAATTGTATTACTTACTCAAACTATCATCACCTGATCACCGGAGTGTCCGTAATAAAGAGGTTAAGTTTATATGAATTTACTCCCTGGGGCCGAGATTTAGTGTCCGTTGTCCGTATTAGAGAGGGTCCGTATTATAGAGGTTTTTTGTTCAAGAAAATATGTGAGAATTCGGGACATAGGAAACTGTCCGTAATAGAGAGGTGTCCTTATTAGAGAAGTGTCCGTAAGGAGAGGTTCGAAAAACAAAGCAAAAAAAGAAGTGTTTTACAGTGAATTTACATACTTAGAAAGTGAACAGCACATCACATCAAATCACCTACAGTCAAACCTCCATTAAGCGGTCACCCTCGGGGAATAGCCAACTGACCGCTTAATAGAGGTTTGACTGTAACTAGAAATCAGATGGCATACATAGAGGTTACTTCACGGTTGGTGAGCGCGTACGATTTTTATTCACGAGTTGGGAAGAATCACATTCTTCGCAACGAGTGAATAAACATAGGCACGCATTGCGTGCATGAGCTATTTTGAAAATTCCCTAAATGATATGAAATGGTGAAAGCAACAAAACAGTGGAAGAAAACTAGCACAAATAACCGCATGCAGATATACGTTTTTCAAATCCTCCGGCCCGCCCCCTACCCCCCAAAACTACCAAGATCACGAACTGCGTCCCGTTTCTCGAACGTCCCGATAACGTTTTGGGCCCGGAAAGCTATCTTATGTGCGCAATGTATTCATTAAAGATTAAAATTTTGTTGATTTTGAAAGCTAAGCAATAAAATTCTAAATTGACAAAACAAGTCGAGCTGGTTTGAGGGCTAAAAATGCATCACCATTTTAAAGATTCTGATTTGAATATGAGTTGCGGGCCCGAAAAGTTGCCGGGACTTTCGAGAAACGGGCCCACTGGGACCAAAACTCTATTTAGGTGGAAATATGCAAAGTTTGCTTTTGTATTCTAGCCTAAAGGGTTAGGGTATGAAAATAGGTGGGAAGTTTTGGCTAGCTTTTTCACGGGATCTTCGGAGTTATTTTATGACGAAACTACGGCCCCAGTGAAATGAGCAACTGGTCTCTGTAATCAGTGTATTAAATGTCAACCAGAAGAGTCCTGCACAGAAATTTGATGCATCCAAATTGAAGGATTATTATTTTCTGAAAATTCTAGTCTTTTTTTAAAACGTTGCTTTTATTATTCACAAAAGAAACGTGGAAATGGTTTCCTTTGGCCGCAAACTAATTAAATTAAATAGTTTTTAACTCCAAACCACAAGCTAATTAAATTAGTGACAAAAATTCTTTGAACCACCTGTTTCTGTAATGTCAACCAGAAAAGTCTTTAACAGAAACTAAACGCATGTAAAATGAATATTGGTAGCCTCCCTGTAAATTGCAACTAATAGTATTCAAACAACTGTTTTTATTCTCCACAAAAAAGTCGTGCAAATAGAAACAGAAACTAATTAGATTAAATTGTTTTCAACTCAAAACCACAATTTGGGACCAAACATCTTTTCCTGTAATGTCGACCAGAAAAGTCTTAAATCAGAAACTTAGCACATCCAAAATGAATTTTGCAACTAATAGTTTTTTGAACAGGCGTTTTTTAACGCACCATAAGAATTAACGTTTTCTCGAAAACATGTTGAATTCCATCACGTACCAGTTTCTATAAGGACAAAGTTCAACATTTGCACGTGCACACAACGTGACTGCTCATACAAAATACAGTCGCTACTCGCTTGTAGTAATCGCTTGGGGCATACAATTAATAACCTACACATCTGCTCACATTAATTCACAGAAAGATAAACGTTTTAAATACTGTAAATTGTATATTAATTGCATTAAGTTTTCTCTGTTGAACTCCATGCATGAGGTCATGCATCCCGGACAAGTTTCTATAAGGACAAAGTTCAACATTTTCACGGGCAGACAACGTGACTGACAAAAAAGATACCATTTCAAATAGTAATCGCTTGAAACCCAGGTTTGAAACATCCAATTCATGTTCCACATCACATTATTTGAAATCCGCTTGCCGTTTTTGCAATAAAGCTATACTTTCTTATTTCAGTACAAGCTCACCTATAAACGTAACCGCAGTCCACATTTTTTGGACGTCTCATCCCTCGCAGACCATTAATTGTACAATTCATGCATAGAGCACATTTTAGGCAGTATTTCCGAATAAATGCCCTTGATATTGCCATGTTAGCAAGCCAGTCGGGATTACTGCACAATTCCCAACCAACAAATCTTCAAAACTTTACACTTTTAATGTTTGAGGCAACAATCGCGAACATCCAAGATGGCTGATTTTCAATAGGTCATTTGCATGATGGCGTCATTTGACTACAACTACCAGAATTCATTTCGTTTTTCCTTTCTTATTTAAATTTTGTAATCCCAGTGCGGTTTAAATAACAATAGCCCTAATTTGCAGTACAAAACAAAAAACTGAAGGATTCTGGTAGTTGTAGTTATATGACGTCATCGTGCAAATGGCCTATTCATGCCAAGTGCCCTTCTCTGACCTTCAGTAATACCATTTTAGAAGCGAGAATTTGATTGGCAGACATAGTACACGGTGTACATACTAGAGACAATCTGATTGGTGTGACATAACCCAAGACATACATCCATCCATACATACATACATACATACATACATACATACTAACAAACAAACATCACAAACCAACCTTTGCGCCTGCTAATGAGCTATTTTTTTCAAAATAGCTCAAAAAATCGTACAAGCGAACGAACCGTGAAGTAATTTGTTTATTATATGCATACTGAGATTTACACAACAGAAAAACAAGACGAAACGATTATCAACACTTTAGTAGAAGGGTTCTAAGTTGGTTTCTGTCAGACTCAACTTTCAAGTGGAAAAATTCACTGAATTCACACATCTAACAAAAAAAACTACGACAATATTTTTTTCCTAAACTATAATAAGACTATAAATAATGAGACACGTTACGACAAAAACAAAGCAAGTTTGCGTACCTGTGTTTTGAAGTTTTTGCCGCTTTGACAACAACAACAAATGGCGAGAGTTCAAACTTGCTTGCACGTTTGGCGATTTAATTGCTTTCTCTCACTTCTTTTAGCCTTATTCTTTCGCCTGTTAAACGTATATTTTCCCTTTCAGCAAAATCTGTTAAAGTTCTTTTCTTTAGGTCCGCAGAAATACGCATTTTTTCATTGAAGTGATGGAACTTTAAACCCTTTTGTCGCCATGAATGAATTTCTTTGAGGCCTTCAAGGAGAGCAAAGGCACACTGAATGGCGGGAATTCACGTGTACGATTTTTGTCACTAGTGAAAAATGTCGTATCGCGATTCTGATTGGTCATACGATATTCTTCACTAGTGAGGAAAATCGTATGACCAATAGGATGGCTTGTCATACGTGAAGGGACGATTTTTATCTCATAGTTTTCTTGTGAGTAAATCTCAGTATGTATATAATAAGTGTCATTACCTGTGTGTTAAGAACTGTACTTAGATTCTTTTCAGATGCTCCTAAGGCTAAGGTCTCAGATGCAACAACCTGTAAAAAAAACACAGTCACAACTCCTCTTGAACAGACACCTCACAGAAGAAGTGGACACAATGTTCTGGTCAAAGCCACACCACATAAATGCAGCTAAATGTAGTCCAAAGGAGGTCCCTAATACATGGTAGGTGTTCCACTGTATTAAAAACAATACAGCAAAACTTTAACCCTTTAGCTTTAATGCCCAAGAGTGCCAAATTACAAAATTTATTAACATTTTGTAAAGTATTGAAAAACAAATGGTACCATGCAAAAGTACTGCTAAAGAGGTTTCATTTGAATGGTCACACCAAAGGATTTCGTTAACAGACTAAAAAGTTAGAACAAC
This sequence comes from Cladopsammia gracilis, assembly GCA_022457155.1. Lineage (NCBI taxonomy): Eukaryota > Metazoa > Cnidaria > Anthozoa > Scleractinia > Dendrophylliidae > Cladopsammia > Cladopsammia gracilis. Next base: position 549,471 of record JAJGOT010000474.1, read on the forward strand.
ACTACATGTCTCCGTAATTGACTCTGGGTGTGAAAGAGTTTAAATAAATTTTATTAATACTAAATTTAATTTATACTGCCACCCTTTTGGTAGGAATATTTCATCTTTTTTTTTAAGAAATTCATCAGTTATGATGCCCTCTAAGAGTTTCAAGCAAGTACTATAATATTACATGTATGTACTTGCAAATCAATGATTGTGTACTTAATGGTGCTGGAGTTGGGGGACTTCTCCCCTTTTGCAGAAATTAAAAGTTAAGATTCCTGTGATAAACGATTGATACTCAACCTCACTTTTTTCATACACAAAGAAATTGAGTGCATAATTATTAATGAAGTAAAAACAACATTCTCCAGACCTGAGACAAACGGTCTGTTCTACTAGCAAGTGCAAGAATTTTTGCCAGGAATTCCTCTTTTCCAAGAAGTGAAGATGCTGCCTCCTGTATTCCCTGAAATTATACATGTAATACAAGCATTAATATATTTGCGTTCAACGAAGGTTAATAGCCATGGCGTTCAAGGACATTTCGTTTTGCTACAGTAGCTGCATTTGTCTTGTGTTTCTCATCAGCTTGTGTTTGTAATCGACTCCTATGTTTCTATTTCTGCAGGTAAATTCGTCCACTCCTAATTTTTGCATCCTTAATTTCTCCTTCTAAAATCACTTTGTTTGAGAAGTAATATCAAACATTCGACACAGTATTTCATCACAAGATCAAACACTGTGTCTCATGTTTGATATACATGTATTAAATCTGTACTTCTGCTTGCCCTGCATGATAAATATTCAATGTTTTTTGCTTAATATGACTTTAGTCGAATTTTCCAGATATATTTGCCTGCAGTTGAGCAAATGCGAAGCGGAATACGTCTCTATAAAAATGTAACGCAGCTGTCATGCTGTTTCTTTCGCATCACAACAATAACACTAAAGCAAAATATTTGCAAGTTGATTGCACTCTCAAAGTTGAGGCTAAGGGCGAACAAAAACATATAGCAGGGCGTAAATCGACATCTATACTACTTCTCTCAGCTGTCGACAAACATGTTGAACGCACTCTTTTAATCGGTGATTACTTCTATTAGCTATAATTATAGCTAACATTTATGAAATGAATGTCAGGTGCATAATAATAAAATTTATTTCGTGAAAATGCGAAGGGTACAGATATGCAAATTAGTCACTCCATGTCCCCCAGTCCTAAACTTATAAACTTGTTACTCATGCGCAAAGTGCACGAGGTAAGGTTTGGTCTCCGTTTTTCTTCTTTTTTTTTTTTTTTTGGTGTCACATTTGTGCATGCAAATTTATGCACGCATATTTAGTGTACGTGAACTCGCCCCTGCCTCCCCTAGAAAGTTATTTTTGTCTCCTGTTGTTATAAAAGGCTTCAGGAAGGTTAAACCAATCAGAATCCGTCTACTGCGCACATGTTTGGGTTTTAGGGGGGACTAGAGAGAACCAGCTTGTCACTCGGAGAAGACTATCAGATTTCAAACAAATATGACAGCTTTTGTATTCCACACTTCAATTTTTGAGATGTTTATTTTTCATTACCAAAATGTAAACACGCCTTTTAAGACTCCGAAAAAAAAAGTCCTGAAGACGATTTGTATGCCTTTGAAGCATCAAACATTGAAAGCGTGGATTCTCGCGCATGTCTGCTAGCGAATGTAATACGTAATGTCTCGTTTCAGACAATGCATATTTATGTCACGCTAAGATGTTTTCTTTTGTAAATTGAATAAACTTATTTGTAAACAATAAAAATATCTAAAATTAACATTAAGTTGTTTCATATTCACGAGATGGCTCTCAGATGGCTGCTCTGATCAGCTACTCAAACTCAGATCCTATTTTGCTATATATCCACCTCCAGGCATTTTTCTGAAATAGATACATTTTGTCAGAAATAACGTCACTACCATTTTTTGGCTGGATATAATAATGTATGTAAATAATCGTTGACGACATTTAATAAAGATATAGTATGTAAATTTCCTACAAGATTTATGACATGTTAAACTTAATTTTACACTGTGTCATTGCTTTAGCCCATTATGTGGAACACTATAAATACAGTGCAACAGAACCGTGTACCTGAAAAAGACAACACAAGGCTGTGGCTCCCTTAATGTGTGCTTCTGGACTGCTTTGAGTGAGGTACTGGCTGCAAAATAAAACAAACTCAAGTACATATACTGTAACTATTATTTATATACAGTGCAGCGTGTGAATCAAAAATAGATGTGAAATACCTTATTCTCACTAAATTTCCCGAGTACTAAATTTCGCGATTTTCGCGATTTTTATTTGGTACTCGCGAAGAATAAACTCGCGAAATTTAAGCTTTGTTATGTTTGCTATTGTTTACGATGACGATCACATTAATTATGTTGTTACAGTTCTGAGGTCAAAGCTACTAAAGATTAGAAAAAAAATCGCTAAATTTAATACTCGCGAAATATGGCGCTTGACTTTTCACGAAATTAAATACCGGTACTCGCGAAATTTAGTGAGAATAAGGCCCGGTTCAAACGTCGAACTTCACATGTGCCGAACCTAATGCAAATGAGCAAAATCTATTGTTCTTGCTCATTTGCATTAGGTTCGGCACATGTGAAGTTCGACGTTTGAACTGGGCCTAAGGTACACAATATCTGGACTGATACATCTCGACAGATACATGTTGTACTTGAAAATATTCCTGAAAAATGTCAGCAGCTCATTTCCTATACAGCTATTACACAGAATTGACAATTAAAATAGAATTCATAAATTAGTAGTTGGCCTTATTTTGATATGGAACATACACTGTACATTGTACTGTTAGAGCAATGCGTGTTTTAAAATCAGTCATTGAAACGAAACAAAATATTTTTGACAAGTCATGTCATTAAAAGTGCTTCAGTACAGCATCAAATAAAACTCTTAAAATTTGATAGAATCCCGATAACTTGAACCATCAGAAGAAAGGCAAATTAACTGTTTTAGTTATCAAGAGATAGAGTTATGGAAGATTACATTCTTTAACTCCCAAGAGTGCCAAATATCTAAATTCAAGAAAAATCCCAAATTTCATTTTGTAAAATATTGACAAGCAAATGGTACAAATGTACCATGCAAAAGTACTGTTGAAGAGGTTTCATTTGAATGGTCACACCACAGGATTTCGTCAACAGACTCAAAAGTTAGAACAAATGGTACCATGCAAAAGTACTGCTGAAGAGGTTTCATTTGAATGGTCACACCATAGGATTTCGTCCACAGTCTCAAAAGTTAGAACAAATGGTACCATGCAAAAGTACTGCTGAAGAGGTTTCATTTGAATGGTCACACCATAGGATTTCGTCCACAGTCTCAAAAGTTAGAACAAATGGTACCATGCAAAAGTACTACATGACTCCATAATATCGACTCTAAGAGTGAACTTAAGGGTAAACAAATTAAGGCAGGAGAAACTATATGTACAGAATGCATGTGGGTTGAGTTACGGAGAAGTTAATGTTATACCTTATTCTCCTTTATTTTCGCGGGACTTTAATTTCGCGAAAATTTTCTCGGCACCTTTCGCGAGTCTTTAATTTCGCGATCGGGGACAAAAATTGTGTTTGCAGGGAATTAATTTCGCGAAATTGACGATTCAATGTCTTTATTTTTTTTATTTTTTTACAAAAATTACGTTAATCAAGACACTCGTAACAACACACTACAAGGAGCCGGGACAGGATGGTCAATTTGACGACTGTACAAAGGATGTATTGGAGGAACTGTGCGAAGATGATGACTCGGATGCCGAAGAAGACCTTGAGGGCGAATCTTGACACTGATTAACATCTAAAGTTATAGATGACAGCTCCTTGTAACACCTTGTGTTAAAAATTGTTTAGGACCCTTGAAAACAGGGTTACATGATTTTTCTATGTCCATTAAATTTCGCGACATCAAAGTTCGCGGTCGTTATTTTTCGCGGGTCTTTAAGTTCGCGAATTTTTTAAAATCGCGAATTTAAGGCCCCGCGAAAATAAAGGAGAATAATGTACAACATTTATTATTTTATTATTAATATAAAGTTGTTTTTATTACATCATGAAAGCGAATAAACATAAAACATAAAATATTTAATAACTAGTTATTGTTCATTGATCACCCCTTTACCTGACAGCCGCTTGTCCATCCTCCATCAATGGTTCCTTCTCCTTGTGGTGCCAACTGGAAAAAGAAAAAATGTATGAAATTAGACTGCCGTTTTAAAACCACATATTAAACTCTTTTACCCGGCATTGGCATGAATTATCAAACCTCCCGTAAGCGGACATCTTCGGGACAAAGGGTAAGTGTCCGCTAACGGGGGTTGAAAAAAAATCATGCAGTAGAGGGCATATAATGCACCAGTACATGTCTTTTAAGCTATTAAGACCACTTGTAATTGAAGGGCCGAGAGCATAACCAACCTATGTCGAATTTTAGGCCTTTTTTATTTTTTCTCGCTCAGATTTGTCCATTTTTGGCATGTGAACTACAAATTAGTTGCAAAACATTGTTCAGAAGTTTTTTCTGTTGTTTTTTCCGTCGTTTTCGAGAAATACCGTATGCAAAACAAAAAAAAAAATCAAAGGCTCCTATAATGTAACGCAATATTGCGGTAAGCTTAATATGTTCTCACATGTACTGACACGGTTCGATAATTCTTTAAAATTAAACCTAAGGATTTTTGACGAACGCAAAAAAAAAGTAAATCACTTTCATAATGTCCAGTTTGAAAAAAAAAAGGATGCTAAGCGTGAATCGAACCCGGAGCCGTCCGAGTGCAAATCCCAGACACAACCCACTAGACCACCGAGGAACACATGCTCAGTTCAGACTAAGTTTTATTATTTAAAGGTTGATACGCATCAAAACGCGTATTTCGATTTGAAAATCCTTTTAGATCAATTTTAATGTTGCATTAAAGACTCGAAATGCGAAACATCTTTTGGCCGGCCAGCAAGAACTCACTTCAAGCTGCTCAAAGCTGTATTTTAAGTTCCAAACCACGCACAGCGGACCCATCTGCCACTGTCGCAAAGCATGTCAGCAAATCTTACGGCAACACCGAAAGGGAACTTCCCGTCCTAAAATTAGAACAAAATAGTCTGAAAGCACTCCGGTTATCGGGTATTTCGACCACGGCACGGGATGAGAAATGGCCCACAACTCACAACGCTGCCCCTTTTCTGATCCAAAGTGATTCCAGACTTTCCCACCGGCTCGTCTTGTCCACCAAGGTCCGTTTTTCACCTCGAGCACTAAATGGCACTTCAGACACAAGGTACGACAAGAAACACGACTCGTTTCTTTGAGAGGTGCTAGAGACTTAAGGATTTTCAGACTTAATGATGTCTTTCAATCACCGGACGGGCCTTAAACATGTTGGCTTATACACAGGCTACAGACGATGTGTTACCATAGTGAGCTCACGATAGATAAGCGAGCCAGGCATGCGTAAATAACGGTATTTTCGTTCAGGTTGTTGGCACTGATCAGGAGTATTGCAGTCGCGTATTCTCACGGCCAATCTGCTTTGAAATGGCGTCGAAATTGCGCTTTGAATGTACAGTCAAAGCACTGGAGGGCCAGAACTCTGCTTTTTTCAGGTGAAATTAGTCAAATTCCTTAGGGTTAGTGCAAATTCGACAAGGGTTTGTGATATTATTCGTTGTACGATAAAATGAGGCAAATATGAGCGAGAAAAAAAATTAAAAAAGGTCTAAAATTCTACATAGGTTGGTTATGCTCTCGGCCCCTCCATTGTATTATCCATCACAGGGTTGTTGGATATTACTTTTAATATCACACATAAATTTAACACTAATTTAAAAACTACACTGCACGGTTCAAGATTGCCGGAAAGAATTGTTGCTAAATAAATGTACAATCTATGAAGCTCTCGCATTGCTGTTACACAAACTGATGTAAGCCATTTGAAAACAATTACATACTCAATCCCCCATGCTTCGGAGGTGACCAGAAAAGAACAGAAGAAGTACTTATTTTATGTACATGAACATTGTATGTAGTTATTTTCTACTGAAACGAAAAGCGTACTTAGGTACGTAAAAAGAAACTATCGATGAGTGTCTGCTTTGCTCAAGATATCTGACACCTTGGAATCGAAATGGTTAGTTACCTACATGTAACAGCATTATTCAGACTCACACTTCGCTTTTGTCTAGGTCATGTACAATTAAAATCATTAAAACTGAACCTACTGTTTTTGGTAAAAATTTCCTTGCGACATTGTTAACTGTCCGCTTACGGGAGGTTATTTTAGATCCCATGGACACCGAATAGGTGTCCGGGTCCGCTTATGGGAGGTGTCTGCTTGCAGGAGGTTAAAAATGTAGTGTTGGAGAGGATAAATCGCTGGGACTGGGGTTTGGTGACAGCTTATGGGAGGTATCCGCTTACGGGAGACGTCCGTTAGTGGAGGTTCAACTGTACAGTCAGGCATCTTACATGTAGCATGTTATGGCACAAACAGTTGTGCGTAAATCATGCCTAAATCATGCCTTAACTGCGCCTTGAACATGTACATGCCTAAACTGTGCCTGAGTGTGCCTAAACAGTGCTTTCGAATGTGAAACAATGATTTTGTACACATGCACGGTGTTACGGCCATGACTACCAGTACCGTGCTTACGCTTATCCCCTGAAAGCCAGCCAACAGGATGTACATGTATATAGTCTTGGCATTGCTAACTTTCTACAATCAGAAACAATATTTATCTTAAGTCTTGGGTCCGTAATTGGCTATGCTGTTGCAGATACCCTGCCCCTCTCATTTTTTCTAGTGTATATATAGTACTTGATTTGGCGAAGCTAATAAAATAAAATAAAAAATAAATAAATGCCTAAATCAACCAGACTGCATAAATTTTTAAAACTTTTACAATGCTGATGGCAGGGACTACAATGTAGCTTGATTTTTAACTCATACATGTATGTATAACTGGTGAGAGGTTTAACATTACTCACCCAAATGAGTCAACCATTTTTGCCAGAGCAACAGATATGTGCATTCTGGTATTGTTTGATACTTCAAGGGATTCAGCATCCTGTTGCGACAGACCAGCTGTAGCAGCCGCAACAACCATTAACTTGCGCACACCTGTGCAGAAGATGGCATTCAAACATTCAAAAAAGTCAAGTCAGTGATAAACTTCAGCAACCAAATTAAATTTGTTCTGTTGATGGAAGAAATGTTTGCAGAGGTCAGGATGCCATAAAGCCAAGAAAAACCAAGGGAAGAAAAAAAACATAGATTGAACTATCAGGCATTCAAATGACAGATTAAAACTAATTAGCCCAATGAATCACAAAAAGCACAATAGCCCCAGACTTTCAGACAGTACTTCATTTTGCATGATGGAGAAAGATAAGCTACTGGTCAATAATAGGGTGTTTTCACATGACGTCACGGCGGCCATGTTGGTGTCCCAAAACAATAAAACGGCGGCCATATTGGTGTCCCAAGCTAATTCCGTGGGGATTGAACTCTTTTCTAATGTTTTGTTCAAATAAATTAGCATAGCTGCAGACCACGTGAGTGAAAACACTCTATATTGTTGAGGTTATAATAGACTTTCTAAAACTCATTAATAACTCATGATGAGAACGCAAACTTTAAGGTATTAGCCCTGGGTATATTAGCCCTCTCAGAATATCTCCCAAAAAATGTCTCAGTAAGCATCCTGATGTGTAATTTCAAAATCCAAAATTTCAGGCCAATATCTTAAATCGTTTAGAAGATATGGACATTCAAAATTTGGCCTTTTGACCTCTTTTGAGCATTCTGATTGGTTGAATTAGGTCACATGACCCTTTGGAGGGACATTCAAAATATAGTATTTTCAAGTGTTTCTGTAGCAGAACTGAGTTGTGCTAGCAAATTCAAACAAAAAGCAACTGATTTTTAGGGATTGAAAACATTCTTTTAATGTAATTTTGATCTGTCAAGTCAATAGTTGAGGGAGTTTGACAGCTGTCAATCACAGGGAATTACCAAATAAGGAAATCACAAAAACACGTTTTTCTCATTCAGATTTTAACATTTTTCGATTCTGTTTTCAGCAATGCATTTCAACAGCCAATTGGCACAATCGTGCGGGAGGGAACTTGAGTTGCATTATTGTATAAAAAGTTACGGGAAAATTTGTTTAAAAAATATAATTCAACATTCTCAATGCTGAGACATTTTTGGGAGATATTCTGAGAGGGCAAATATACCCAGGGCTAATACCTTAAGACGATTTTATTCCTTTGTTTCCTCCACATTTAATGATTAGTTTGAGAAGCTATGTCAAACGATTGAAAGAGTGTTTCATCAGGTATCAAAACATCTCAAAGTGGCTACATGTATAACCGACAAAACTCAGCTGCGACTCATTTTTCAATCCACTTCTCGATGTTTGGGTACTGTATCTAATCTTGATGAAAATAACACTCTTCCTTGTGTTTGATATTCAAAATCCCTCTCACCCCCTCCTAACCTCCAACTTTGACATAAAGTTCCACAGCGAGCTTGTTTTTGGGAACAACTTTGATAAGAACGTCAATGATGGCATCTCGGGCCTCAGCCCCAACTCTGGAGTATAAGGTGTTAAGTGTACATAATTACTTCTGTATCAGCGATGTACAATGTACATATTAATACTGGGTCTACAATTATTAAGTAAAATAAAAAAATATAAGATAATAAACTTATACTAGACAGTATTAATAGAAAGAGTCTGCAGGTGGATTTTGACAGCCAAGGAATCTAGTAAATATCAATGTTACATGTATAAATTGAAACTCAAAATTATTACCACTAGAAATATACATCATAGAATGCAAGGCAGTGTGTGAGACTCACTTTTCACTCATGACAGCATCCAGGAGCAATGTAAGAAGACCTTGAATTTCCTCTTTATTATCTAAAAGGAAAAATAATAGCTTTAAAAGAAACCTTCCTGATTCAAAATGTGCGCACACTCATGCAGGTGATAATGAACCAATAAATTATGTGCAGTTATAACGCATACTGTGCACACAATACTTAAAGGCCCACTATCACCCAATATGCATTGCGAATTTAACGCAGTCGAAAATTCCCAAAAGAGCCAATCACAAGTGAGCTCGTCATTTGAAAATAAAAACAAACGACCGCAAAGCCGAATGGGTGATACTGGGCCTTTTTGTAACAATCATTTTAAACACTATTAATGATAGTGGTGGATATGACAGGGAAATGAAGATCGGTACCTTGGGCAAGAGCTTACAATAACAACTTATTCGTGGTCAAACATGAAGGTTTTATAGTTAGTTGTGAATAAATCAATGTACTGTAGGTATGGATTGATAAAGTTGGATAAAATTTTCAATGAACTCAATTATTAAAAGTTCCTAAATCAAATGTTAGAAACACAATGTACTTCTTATTAATATAAGTATAATGTAAATACACAGATACACAATACATGGATCAAAATGCACCTATCACTTACAATGTACTTGAGCCTTTACCCATTGACTCCTGAGAATTTTTACGTTTTTGAGCAATTTCCTGCATACACACACCCCATAGGATTTCGTGACTCCATATTTAAAGTGACCATTGACACTGCTGCTGTTCTAAAACACTGAAGGCTCGAGTTTACTGCGTTGAATTGCAATAAAGACTCCAATATGATGTATCTGCGATTTTTGGTAAGTTCACAGCCATTTTTCATCTTTAGTAGCTGCCTGATATAATAGCATCATTAAGCTCGAAGGTAGTTCAGAGTCCACTTTCTCAATGAAGCGAGTTAGCTGTTATACTTCGTTTACGAATTTGGCTTGTTGCTCGTTGAACTGGAAAAATGGCCGCCCCGAAACGAAGTAGCCTTGGGACTAGACTCGGGATGAATTTCTCGACCTACTGCGGCATATTTTGGAAGTTGCGACCACGGGAGAACACAACAAGCGCGAAATTTCGGCAGTGGGCCGGAGTGGCTGTGGACTTAGTATAAATATGAAATATGTGGAGGACGGAATGAATGCTGTCAAAAATTGTGGCTATTTCCCAGCATGCAGTGCGGTGGTGATGTTGAAAATCGAGGCAAGGTCAGCACGCACAAGAACGAGAGGCTGTAGCTCGGCCCAAGCAAGGAATAAGAGCAAAAAATTCGCTGCTAAGCTAGGACTAGGACTGAATTTTGCTGTGAATGTTGACTTTTGGGTTTGTCACAATTATTTGAATAAAAAATACTAAAGGCAAAAACGTGATTTTTGTTGTTTTTCTATGACGTTAAAACAGTGATTTTTGTTATTGTCCAAATTCAAACACTGATATTCTGCAAAAATCGCTGACTTTTTTGTGTTTATTGGGTATCCCAATTTGAGGGACTTCTAGTCAAAGCTCACAACTGCTAGTTAAGGCAATGTTAGCCGATTGAGAAGTTGCAATTTTTTAAAGCAGTGGAGTCTTGTACAGGCGGTTTCGGGCAGTTCAGGTGTCAATGGGTTAACAACCAATAACATAATGGCTAAACTGACCAATGACAGTGCTCAATAACCAGACATCAATACCATCAACTGACGGTTTACAATTCACATGACTGTGAAGATAACTTCCACTCAGGTTGTTGAAACGTCAGTCATTGTCAATGACAACAGTTCTTTTCTGAACTACACTAACCCAGATGATCACACTTGACAAACGACAGTACTGGATGTATTACTCCTGGGTTTCAACCATTTACAATGTTAATCGTATCAATAACAAAATTCTCGATTGTGATTGGTCATCTGCGCGCCTATTTCTTACGTAATTGGCGCGCAGTCACGTGGGTGTCCAATTACAGCTATCCAATTACAATTTTTTACTCGCCCGATTACTCCCTGAATTGTATTCCACTCAGTCCAATTACTATTACAAATTATGCACATAAAAATGAAAATATATACTTGCCCCTCAATGTATTTTAATAAAACCCTGCATGCAAAGGTTTAAAAAAAAATTATTAAACTTTTATTACCTAATTGCTTTGGTGGTTCTTGGTTTTTGTTGTCCTTTTTATCAGGTGGCTTAGGAACAAGTGAATCCAGAGCTTGTTGTGGAACTAAGATAGCTGCTATTGCCACTTCAGTCATGGGCTGATGGTAAAAATGAAATGCACATAAAGAAACTCTGAGAATTTGGTTTTTATCAACTGCGCTTATATGGTAAATTGGCCATCATAATTGAATGCTAGCCCTTTGTCAGAACAGATCAATAATAACATTAATATTATTATTTTATATAGCGCCAAATCCACTAATTACACATGGTGCTTTACAATGAAGATATTAAAAAATAGATAAATATTAATAAAATACATTAATAAAAATTGATTTAAAAAATACATTAATCGATAAAAATGGATTAAAAAATAAATTAATCAGAAATTAAAAGAAAAGTTGGAAAGCTAGTTTAAAAAGGTACGTTTTTAAATGTCTTTTAAAAATGTTGATGGAATCATTAGACCTCAAGTCAAATGGAATTAGGGTAAGTGTTCCATAGTTTTGGTGCTGCCACAGAAAAGGTTCTTTCTCCATATGTTTGTAGTCCAGCTTTTGGAGTTGCCATGCAAGAGTTGCTGAGACGATGATCTTAACATAAGCAAAGATGTTTGATATTTGAGTATACTAAGTGTAAAGTCTCTGATGTAGCGAGGTGCAGACCAATAATAGAATCTTGTAGATTATACGAAGAAGACAGGTAGCCAGTGGAGTTTCTTTAGCACAGGGATTCACTCTGACAAAGGGCTTAGAAGGCTTGAAACATTAGCTTTTTAAATATATTATTTTATGGTGGCCAATTTACCTTTAGTTATCAACTCAGTTCGAAAAAAAAAAAAACAAATTTTTGTGTTTCACTCCCCCAGCGATACAGCACCACAGTTTCTTTAAAAAATATTATATTTTGTAAAACTCTGATTAGCAAGGAACATGAATCAATGTGGCTTTGATATGTCCAAGGGGGGGGGGGGGGGGGGGGGGGGGATGGGGGGAAGCAGTAACTGACCAATGCTGCCAATAAGCTTTCAAGAAGGCAGCTCCACAAGAAATGCAGCCAGTTATAAAATAAGAAAACATTGCCATGCCTGCATGTTGTCTTTTAGTAAAAAAAAAAACTTTAAGAAGCCATTCATCTTTGTTGTGGTTGCTGGTTCCCAGTTACTAGTGACAGTCCTGTTTGACATGTGCAAGGGGCTGTGATATTATACAAGCCGGAAGGGGATGTGAGATTTAAATTATTGTCTTAATGCATGCATGTCCATTTTGTACAATTAAATATGACTCAAGGTTTGGTTTTAGCCCTACACTGTAAAAGAACAGCTCATGAATCAGTAAAAAGACTAATAAATGAAAATAAATGTGAACTGTAAACATGGTACAGCATACTTACAGATTCAATTAGAGCTAAAATCCTTGCTAATGTAACTTCTTTAAGCACTGACAAAGACTAAACGAAAAGAAAAACAATTGAAGAGATACAATCTGAATAAAATATAACATAAATAACATACCATGAACATGTACATTTCCTGTTAGTGAACTTGAAAGTGGCTGCATTATTTATACAAGAAATAAGACTGCCAGTACAGGTTATAAATAATTATTAAGAAATAAAGTAACATACTCTTAATTTAGAGTTGGTACACAACCCTTTAAGGACTTTTAACATTGCCACTGTCTGTTCATTAGATCCACTGTTTAAAAGGGATACGACTCTGGGTAATTCACCTGCCAGGAAAATAAAAATGGGTTACTATATATTAAACACTTGTCATTGCCTTGTAGTGGCTTATCAGGCCAATGCTTAATTTATTATATCTTTGGATTGCAGTATAGATCCCCAGAATGTGGAGACATGCTGGTTTAACCTTCAAGAGTACCAAAAATCAAAATGAAAGACAAAAAATCCCAAATTTCATTTTGTAAAATATTGAAAAACAAAATAATGGTACATCTGATCTACCGCACAAGAGTGCTGTGAAGAGTGCAGAGGTTTGAGTGCTGGTTTGCACCTGTCGAAACTCCAGTGAAGACTTTTTGGGCCATAGTCAGGCTCCATTTTTAAAATTCAGTTTATTTCAAGGGGCGGTGATGTTTTTAGCTTGCAAACAGGGCCCAGCACTTTCTATTACCTGAGGATTTTATTGGTTACATTGTACATGTAGCTTTCAACATTGACTAAAAATGAATCTTTGTTGGTAGACATTTTTTACATAAAATAGGTCTGTGACTTTTGAGAAACACATGCCTGGCCTCTGTGGTGGGGTGGGGCGGGGCAGGGGGAGGGGGGGGGGGGTTGGTATTTACTTTTAATACTCCTAGTTGCATTTATATATTCTGTAGCCACCTAACATTAAGTACATTGAACATATTATTATGCACAGTGAACCTAAAGGCCCTAGTGAAAGTGTGATGAAACCCTGAAAACAGTCCAAGACACTTTGTCTGAATAACTTAATATATGTGATGTGTACATGTAGTTGCTGTCAGTAATACATTGCATATATTTATTTTGCCCCCCCCCCCCCCCCAAAAAAAAAAAAAAATTAACATACAATGTACAGTGTATAAAAATATAATTTTTACTATACATATATTTTTTTAATGTGCAGTTTCAGAAAATATCCATACTCCCCCCACGGAAGGTTTTTTGTTTACCACCCCCCATCCCCTCAGGAAATTCCAGTTTAGCTTCATACTTTGCTTCTAAAATGTTGGCTTTTAAGATCCCCCTCCCCCTAGGAATTTCCAGTGACCTTCCATGGGGTGGGTATGGATTTTTTCTGGAACTACACAATATTTTACTACAGCTCACCTCCCTTGAATATTCTCTGTGCACCTGGCTCATCATTTGCCAAAATAACAAGATTCTTTACAGCCTAAAATTGTGCCAAGACAAATATTATTATTACAGTAGATTATTTTTAACTATTTCTAATAACTGTAATTACCAATAACTAGATAACTAAAGCCTGGTTTCCATATAACATAACGATTGCTGCGATTCTTGTGATCCTTGCAATCACTGAGACCTCAGGTTTCCATATGATCGCAGCGATTGCAAACGTTGAGTAGGCCTGGATCCGATAAACTTTAAGTGCATTATGGGATACAAGGCTTTGGAGTGCAATGCTTTCTGGGACATTTTGGATCGCAAAGATCGCAAGAGTGGTTTCCATATAAAAACCTCTCAATCGCAAGGATCACAAGGATCACAGAGATAGAAATTTTTCTATCTCTGCGATTGCAAAGATTTTGGTTTCCATATGATCGCAAGGGTCGCACAACACTTTTTTCTGCGATCGCTGTGATCCTTGCGATTATATGGAAACCAGGCTTAACTGTAGTTCTACATGTTAGTAACTATGGTTACCATTATGGCTGTAAAACTTGTATACATGTACATGTACGTGTTAGTTCCCTATACTGTACATGTACGTGTTAGTTCCCTATACTATGCATGTACGTGTTAGTTCCCTATACTGTGCATGTACGTGTTAGTTCCCTATACTGTGCATGTACGTGTTAGTTCCCTATACTGTGCATGTACGTGTTAGTTCCCTATACTGTGCATGTACGTGTTAGTTCCCTATACTGTGCATGTACGTGTTAGTTCCCTATACTGTGCATGTACGTGTTAGTTCCCTATACTGTGCATGTACGTGTTAGTTCCCTATACTGTACATGTACGTGTTAGTTCCCTATACTGTGCATGTACGTGTTAGTTCCCTATACTGTGCATGTACGTGTTAGTTCCCTATACTGTACAAGCTGTACATACCTGTGCTCTCTTCTCTTCATTGTCATCATTATTAAAAAGTGAAGTAAACATCTCATCCACTAGACCATCAGTAGTGCGGCATCGCTCAGTCTGTTAATTGAATGATAAAGAACACTTGTAAACTTGTAATGAATAGATTTTGATCATTTTTGTTAAGATTAATTTCCTTGCCCTTGATAATAAATTACTTTTAATTAATTTGTTTAAAACTTAGTTAATCTTCATCAAGATTCATCATTTTTTTTAATGATCAAATTATTGAAAATTGAGAAAGGACACTATTAATAAAATCCCACCAACTTAACAGAGCAGAGCCTCTCTCCTACTCCTAAAAAGGCTCTGCTGGCAGAGTGATAAAAATAATTATAATTATAATATTATTATTAGTTAATAGTACCTTTGCTTGGAGTTGGGAACCAAGTCTTTTAAGAGTCTCTTGAACAGCAGTGTTCTGTGAGATAATAATCAGGGAACACAAATCAATGAAAAATAGTTAAGTCCTTAAACTATTATTCCCACAGGTAGATAATGATGTATGCATGTATAGCCAAATCTGTCTGATTGCCAGACAGCCTCATTAAAGGTGAACAGTTCTACTTACGGCGCCCTTGACAAAACCCTGTTTGAATTTTCCTCTTTACTGTTGTATTGTAAAACTCTCTGATGAAGTCAGGGATGTAAATAATAGGTGGAAGGCGGAAAAAATAACCACCTGAAGACTGAGTTTTCTTGATTTTTTCCGCCTGGAAAGCTGTGTCTGCTTAACTCTTTCTCTTTTTTTTAACAAAATTTTCCGCCTGTGATGAACAAAAGTCCATCTGTTGGATATCTTAGCTATCATCCCTGGAAGTGTGCATTAGTTACACGAAATGCATAGGAAAAAATAAAACAGTTTTACAACTCATTCACTCAAGAAGTTCCCAGACATACTGCTCATAAGTTCAGCCTTTTAAAAACTTTCTACTAAAAGCAGTCAGCTTCAGTTATGGACACTTTATCAACTTCCCAAAGGTTTCTGCTTATGGGAGCTTCAACTGTATCAAATTATGCTGTGGTTTAAATTTTCCATGGATTGTCAATTTTACACTGGCAGTTAAATTTTTGTTTTCCTCCATCTTAGATTTATTGTGGACCAAAATCTGTGACAAAAGAAAATACAACTTAAACTAGTTTAAAATATCCATACCCTAAAATTCTAAATTACAACACACATTGTTGTGATACAGATGAAATAGGGTAGATTGTTAATTACAGGCAAATCCAAACAGAATTTAGAAATTATGGATTTTTTTAGATCTCTGCCAACCATTACACATCATATTCAAAATTTGCCATATGACAGAGACCGGTCAATTGTTAAGATTTCCCAAATGTTGTAAAGCAGTAAGTTTCTTTATTTTATATGCCACGCATCTGTTGACATTATAATTTTATTAATGAACCATCCTATTTATAGATCAGCCATTATACACATACATAAAACTTGACTTTGTACCATGTTCAACTGAAACTATTTTACATCCTGTTTAAAACTCAACCTTGTAGACTCCAGCAGTTATTTGACTTCTGGGAACTTGTTGCTATATTGCTGTTGCTGTTGTTTGTTTGTTTTTTTGTGTGGGAATGGCTTAATTGTACAGTGCATGCTGAATACCTTTGGTTCAATATGGAGCAGTGTTCGAGCATCTCGGAATGCTCCTTCCAGTTTGCCAAGTTTCTCCTGTGCTTGACACCTTCTAAACAATGCCTTTGGATCATTTGGCAATAACTTTAATGCTATAAACCAGGAGAGAAATTAAACGTCAATAATTAAAAACAGAACACAGGGTATGCTAACTATAAGAAGAAAAATCCTAGCTAGCAGTTCAAAAATAATAAAAATGAAAGGTCAACCCTTAAAATCTGCTAGTTTGACCTTTTTTTAGGTGTACTACTAAAAACTAATGTGCATGGCCTACTGTATGTACTGTAGAGAATTATAGAGTTTTAATTTTTTACAATGATAATTATTAATTATTATTAGAGCGGTTTTCCATTTGACTGTAGTAAAACCTAAACCAAAGTAATTACTCAGTAATTACTCAGTAATTACTTTGGCTAATCATAACAGACACAGACAATCCAATTAACCAATCACAACAGACACAGTAAATCCAATTAACCAATCAGAACTTGTAGCAAATACATGTAGCTGGTGCCAAGTGCGGGAAAACGCATGCAAGCAAGTCACGATTGGTTTTGGTTTTACCTCTGACTGGTTGAGAAAGTGGCGCAAAATTTTTTAGCCAATCACAAAGCGTACATGTAGCAATGAAAAACCAAGGCAATCACCAAATTACTTTCAACACTCAATTGAAAACCGCTCTATTATAATGGTGTATGTTGTGGTGTAAATTTTTCCTTGGTTTGGAAATTTTCAGAACAGTTTGTTTTCCTTTGTGTTAGATTGTGGTAATGAATCTGAGACTTGTAAGAGAAAATAAAAATAAATTAAATTACTTTGAAAATCAATTTTTCAAACCAGACAAAAATTTGAACCACAACACATACTTTCCACAGATAGTTGACAAGGAGATAAAAAAATTATGTAAGTTCAAATTGTATTAATTGTATAAAATAATGTTCTGTAAAAATTTATAGATTTAATTTAGGGGAGCAGGGATGGCGTCATATGTGGGTTGAATTTGTTGTTAGTTCTCATTCTTGCTCTGAGGTTTTATCCAGGGTAATGCGGTTTTTCCTCTCTCCTCAAAAACTAACAATTCTAAATTCCAATTTGACCTGAAATTCGAGGGCACAGGTTTGTCAGTCACATATGAATGTTAAGTGACGGTGACACTTAATAGTCATATGTGACATTAATTTTTATTTATTATTTATTTATGAGTGGAATCTAAATATACATGTACCTGTCAAGGTGTTTAAAGGGAGGGTTTCACGGTGAGGCGCATGTGCAAGCTATGACGTAACTCATTTAAATTCATTGTTTAGACCAATCGGAAGCAAGTAGATAACTCTGGCGGGAAATGTGCCCGTGAAAATGTCGCTGATTGAATGGATGATTATACATACCAATGTGCATCATGAAAGCCACCAGAGCGTTGAATAAATCCTTCGGGTCAAAGGTTTTATTCAGTGTTGACTTTGTCGGTGTAATCCGTTGACATTTTCTGTGAATTTTCGTCATCCTTCGTTTTATTTGGACTAATTATAGTATGTGATTATTGAAGTAAATGTGAGTGGTTTTTTCACCGATAAAATTGGTAAGCAAGCGAATAAAGTATTTTAATCTGTGCACATGCACCGAACCATGAAACCATCCCTTTAAGACCTATTTAAAAAAAATATATTTTGGTTCTTACATTCTGTTGCATCATTTACAGCCTTATCATACTTTTCCTACAAAAAAAAAAGTCAGAAGTAATTTATCAATCTGCATCATGTACAGCATACATTTACATGTATACAGCTATTTCAATTAACGTTGTGGGATGAAAAAGGCGAAAAGCCAAGACTGCAAGGTAGTATGGGATTTTTATGCAATGGCTTTTCACAACTAACCATATACTACCTTGCGGTCTTGGCTTTGAGCTTTCATCCGACAACGTTAATAATATTGAAATAGCTGTATACATGTAATGTCAGTGAAACTTCACACAAAGAAATGTGCTTTGGTAAACTACAGCCACTAAATAGAGCACCATATCTGGCCACAATGGACAAGCGAGCATTACCCCCTTGATCTACCAGAAGAAATAGTGAGCCAAGTATAGCCATAGACAGCTGTTTCATCCATGCTAGACCTCACCAGCATGGTATAATTAATACTTGGGCTAAGGGATCCCACAACAAGATAACAAGACAGTGATGAAAATGTAAGGCTTGTAAGATGTGTCTAAAAGTACATGAAGTAGTGATAATCGGTGTTTTGTTCTGACTTATAAGATAGCACCCTCTTGTTAGATCGGGCAAGACTACATATCGTTTTGTAAAAGACTCTGGGCAAAGTTTAATAATAGGTTGAATTTATTATATATGTACTTATTGACTGAGTGGGAACTAGGCCGAGGAGAAAAATTAATGTTTGGTTTGAGGTCATAATAATTTACATATTGAGTGAACACAGCCACATCCATGCATACAAATATGTATAATTTTATAAAATTATTTTCAGTAGTTTAAGATGAATTTTAGGTCAAAATGATTTCAACCTGTTTACATGTAAGTTAAATTTATTTTCCTCTGTTCCAGATTTTGGACAGCTACGTGGGTCGCCCAGATTTATTGCCGTAATCATAACACAAAGAAAAGACTGTAAAAATCTGTGAAGATGTACATTTCTACCAGGGTTTTGCAGCTTTTCTGGCCCACTTGTGCTTATGTATACAGCCCTTAAACTTAAACAGGAATTTTGTAACTGAAATACTTCATGTTAAGGAAAGCATTTACATGACAGATTGTA
Organism: Cladopsammia gracilis; assembly: GCA_022457155.1. Lineage (NCBI taxonomy): Eukaryota > Metazoa > Cnidaria > Anthozoa > Scleractinia > Dendrophylliidae > Cladopsammia > Cladopsammia gracilis. The sequence continues at coordinate 568,778 of JAJGOT010000474.1, forward strand.
CAGTTTGTACCATTTCAACTGTACAACTTTTATATTGTAATAATTGCATTTTTACTAAATATTATCAAAATATTAATGCATACAAAGAAAACACTCACAAGTTTCAAATAACAAGCTGCTCTGTTCTTTAAAAGAACTCCTCTCTCCTTTAGTTTCTCTTTGTCCTTCTCGTCTTGAGAAAACAATTTTAAAGCTTGGGTGTAGCAAGTTGCTGCTAAGTCATACTTTTCCTCTTTAAAGTGCACATTTCCATCTGATTTTAGGTCAGCGGCACCCTTTTGGTCCTGATCCTGAGCAAGAAAAAATAATGTTTTAGACATAAAACACACAGTCAAAAAATAATAAGAGCATTGTATTTTGAGGAGTAGTTCAGAGAGTAGCACAGAGGTTTTACAGTACTTCCTACATACATGTACATACAATGAACTTTATTCTACACAAATTGTAGAATATCTCTGTGCAAAATCTCCTGATCTCAGACTTCAAAATGTATGTGTATCAATTATTCAATTATTCACTATTACCGTAGTAATGATCCGCACAAGTAGGATAGCGCTGAATGGCAATGCACGATGGAATGTCAACTTTTTTCATTGTTTCAACTGGTGATCTTGTTGGCTTAGACTCAAAAACCGCTAAAAAGTTAACGTTCGAGGTGCATTTTGTCTAATTTTTTTATGGTTTCAAGTAATTTGAGATCCAATCGCACAACATGCAACTTTTAAAAGATATTGTATTTGGGGAACTTCATCAAAGAAGCAAAATTATTAGCTATTGTCTTCTGCTATTCTGATTGGTTAAGCACGAACATTTCCTAAAATTTATTTGATGCAAATGGATTTTCTTTATTTTTATAATGAAATATTATCGTTCTTCATCAGCTGCTCCTCTATTCTTGAAATCAAAGATATTCTATGCGAGGAACTGAGCCAATGCTGCAGAACAATGAAGTTTGCTATCGTTCTTATGCAGAGCATTACTTAACTACTAACTATAAACTGGCTTCATTAAAGAATCTGACCCACCCAGTTTGCATTGCGTGCCTACGTCGGTTCATGCGCCATTTTCAGGACCCCCCCCCCCCCCCGAAAGTCCATACTGTATTGTAGATAAGAAATTCACTCATGCAAGAGGTGATATGCTTGCCCAAATATGAAATAGAGCCATATCATAACATTAAGAGAAGCGTGCAATGCAAACTGGGTGGGTCAGACTCTTTAATAAGAAATATTATAATATGACCGTACGGCCGGCTGATGCAATCCTACAGAAAATAGAATCGTAAGGTGACGTGAGTGGGGCCGGACGGGTTGACGTGAGCCAGTCTGGAAAAAGCCTTCTGTCCCCGCTCCAGTTCAAGTGACCTCACACTGCACGACTATTCTTGTACTTTCTAGTCATATTATAAAATACTTATTGATAAGTCATCTAAGCCTTTCTCGCTGCCCGCCATTTCTGATTTCATAGCTTGACCGGCTGTTTCATGTAACACAATACCACTGTCATAGCTCTGTTTTGATTTGGGTCTTTGAACTGTCGCACTCAGGCCACGATGGCCCACACGGCCAGAGCTTAACCTGGTTTCCGCAGCATGAAGCAACTAGGAATATTGCTACTCCCCCCTGGATGGGATGCTAGTCCATCACAGGGTTACCCCCAGCATTTTGTCGCCGGTACCCATTTATACACCTGGGTGGAGAGAGACAGTGTGGAGTAAAGTTTCTTGTCTAGGGAAACAACACGACAGCAGAGACCAGGCTCGAACCACCGACCTTCAGGTTGAAAGTCCGACGTGCTAACCACTAGACCACCGTGCCGCCCACATGGGGGCGTGCAAAATCTCTTGAGAGCTGTTCTATTTAATAAATCTGCTTGGGAAAGGCTTGACTCCAAGGCTTAATATGGGGATAGAGGCTCCTACTGATGGGCTCCTGTGGTGGTAGGAAAGTGACAACCCCGCCAGCCCCAGCCCCAGCCCTACCCTTCCTGCTTCTGAGAGACAACCAACTAAATCCTACATTCAGTATTTTCGCTTACAATCCTTCTACCCTTGTTAAATGATGGAGATCTCATATATCCAACATCAGGACCTCCCGTTACTTTTTATAATCAGTTTATAATAGCAGTTTAGGCTTATAGCTACATGTATTTGCCTGACACAGGACCATTCCACAGACTACAGTATCTATAGTCTGTATTCAATCAAGAATTATATTGGTTGTAATGCCTTTCAGAATTAACCTCTCGTGTACATGACTGAGGATTTACCACGGATCTTGGAGAATACCCAGGAAAGCTATACAAATTCATGTACATTGAATTTATAAGCTTAAGAGTTAGATTCTGCATGCACGTGAAGGTCGCGACATCTGTTCTATTTTTACACTGGGTAACGCTTATATTAAGAGGAAGATCTCGTAAAATACCTTCTCCATCTACTTCCTAATATATCTGTTACGTCTCTGTAGCCATATCTCCCGGAAAAATTTGCTTTTTAACTCAATGAATTTCGCTCATTGCTGCAAGCCCTGACTGACACAAGCTTCCATTTTCCCTATCTTGAGCCTTCAAGCCAACCCTTTCGTACCGCGGTACACTTGACTAATTATGCGCAAAATGTTTGTTTACATCAAATCAAAATGGCCGACGCCGAATGACAGCAATTAACAGAATGGAAAGTCCTTTTCCTTCAAAATGCGCTGAATTGTGTAGCTCATCATCACTTGTCAGCTCTCCATTGCCTTTCACAAACGAAATTACACGTGTTCCGCTTCAAAGAATCCGATGCGGGAAGCTTGACATTCGAAACGAAGAGCGATGGCTTGAATATGAACCACTTTCGACCCGGTTGAAGTTTCTTCACAAAGATCGAAAGCACTTTGACCATGTGTATTGTACTTTTTTGAACTGTGAAAACATAACCGCTGCAGATCTACGGGTTAGTGCAAAGTTTGGATACCTCGATGCAATGACAGGGACACTGACTGTCGAGTGCCAAAAGCTGATAGACATTGCTGGTCCTCATCACTGCACGAGTGCTGCGACCGTTGCGTCATCGCAAAGCTACGTTATAGAAGCAACTTTTCATGTTAACTACACTGGTCAAGTCAGAGACGTGCTTCGATCTTTGCGGAATGCGAAGCAAGTGGAATCCGCCTCGCAAGCTGAAACGTCATCAGGGGATGAAGGGACAACAACACAGGGTATGTCATTAATGGGCGAGAAGAAGCTACGGGAGGGCCTTCCTGATTGGACACCGTATATTCCCCATCGTGTCTACACACCAAGTGTGCGCAGAATTATCGAATTAGTGATCACTCTCTACACGATATTTTCCATTCTATGGGCGGTGTGGCAACTGTATCGGCATGTTGATTTCATAAGAGCCTATATTCAGCCCATCATTGATGCCTTGAAATACCATGTAGAGCTCATGGACAAATGCATTCAATTTTTAAACAAGCTGTTTGAGGAGATGACTGATCAGTGGCTCGCTTATGTTAAACCAGGATATGTCATCCTTTCCTCGTTTGCTTCACCTTTGATTTCTGTTGGACGTGAGATGTGGTCGATGATCTACAGCATTTCGTTAGCTTTTGCAGTTGTTTTTCAGCCCCTTTACCACCTCTTTGAGCCATTGTTTAATTTTTTCTACCTGTTGTTTATAAAGACACCTTATACCATATTTCAGCCAGTTTTCTCTGTGGGAGCAAAGTGTTGGTCACTGTTTTATGATGCTGTTTTCTGCCGTGTTGTTTTTGCACAGTTTAGCCACATCAAACGGTCATTTGGTTGGTTGGTTGAAATTCTTGAGAAGAGCATGAAGTTTGATCCTCTTAAAGCACAGCTTATCATAATGAGGTCAAATGTCATCAACAGTGGCAAAGCGCTTAGTCTTGGCTTGGTTTATATATTTAAGACTATCGAACGGCGGGTGTGGTTAATGATTGCAAGGCCAGTTGATGACAAAGATGACTGAGATGTGTGTACAGCAGTCTATAGCACTGGATTATGAACATGTGCATAGTAAATGGTTGAATCCAGGATGTGCTGGATTACTGCCATTGTCTAAAGTACTTGATGTTTACCGGTAGTTGGGTGTTGTTGCACTACAGAGTAAATTGGTAGATATTTCAGGGGTTGCTTTAAAAGCTTGGAATTAAATGACTTAAGGCAAATGTGAACATGCTTTTGCCTTTTGCTTCAACTTTTTAGTGAAAAAAATGAAACAGAGATACACAACAACAACAATTTATTGACATTAATTAAAACAGTAACGATATTGAATGTCCCGCAAATAGCTACGAAGCTCTAGGCAGGGCAAGCAAAGCAATAGCACACTTTACAAAATGAAAACTAAGAAAATTACAAGCAGACAAAAAGCATGAAAAAAAAACACCGTCTGTAACTTTCAAAGTTAATTTTGAATAAGTTAAATAATGATTACCAGGTATAATGGTTTTGCCCTACAGTCTAAACTAGGGTATTTGTTCAAAAAGAGAACCAACATCTTATTCAACAGTCACATTATTTTCAAATTTTGTGATAATTAATATTGCATAATATGCAAACCTCCTTCATGTTATTGTTTCTTTTCTTTTTTCTTTTTATTGATTATTTATGAGTTTGAGAAAGTACTGTACTGTACTATTGTACATCAATAATTATTATTTTTATTACAGAGCATGTTTAAGATGTGACTGTCAATTGGATATGCTAAAAATCTAAATTGGAACAATCTGCAGGTGCATGGTACAAAATGCACACAAAAAATAACTACTCATAATATTTACTGAGAAGATAGAAGTGACTCAAAAGTGAAGAAAATATGTGGGATTTCTGTTGGATTATTTTGTAGTAATGTGCAATAAATTATTTAAATTATTTATTTAGTTTGACATCAGGTTGCTGTTGATGGAACCACCGACAGTAGCTGACCAGTGACTCAAGAAAAACAGTTTGAAAATGAAAGCTCAAAGCTTTCTATATGCTGCCAGTATAACACTCAGGTTGTTGAAAGAGAATTTTACAGTAAGAAAATTTAACAGTGAGTCGTTAATATTTGGGAGAAAAGATCCTTTAATATGATATTTGATATTTTTGCTTTCATTTTTTATATTCATGTTATGAATCAGAGATGATATAACTTATAAATTATGCAGTTCATGAAAGACTGCTCCATCTTGATATTTTTTACCTTATTTAAGTATACCCGTATTTATGGTGCTTAATTTATTTTAAATAACAGGAAATAATTATGAATTTATAAATGTTTTCTTAAAAGTTCAAAGCAAATTTATTCATATTATGATAATTATGTTCCCAAGTTGAAATTTCCCTTTAGATTATTTATTAAAATATACCACAAATGTAGAATATTTATGACCAAACTGAGTGTAATGAAGTTTGTAATGATGTTAATATTATGCATTGCAGAACATGTGTACACATAAATATAAATATTTATAAATATAAATAAATATATTTGACCTACTGTATGAATGAAATATTGCAATGTTACTTGTATTTGACCAAGAGTCAGATTTGAAAACTGCTGGCAAGAGTAATTGCTCCATATAATTGTGTAATTACATGTGGTTTTTATTAAGTTATTAAATGCCTTGAAATGTCTGTCACCAGATGTCTACTTTTTTGTCATTGTACAAGACTAGTGTCTTTCAGGAATATGTCCATCAACCCCCTACCCCAACACATAACAAGTCTTGAAATTCCAGTTTAGCTTCATACTTTCATTTTAACCCTTATAAATTTATTCCAATGTCAATACAAACTCTTCTTACATTCTCATAGTACTTGCGGGGATAAATTGCCCTAAATATATCAATGCAGTTCATCTTTGGTGATCATTTCCTTAATTCTCATGACCTGCATGCTTGAATATACAGTTCAACCTCCCGTAAGCGGACACCCTCGGGACCAAGGGTAAGTGACACCCTCGGGACCAAGGGTGTCCGCTTACGAGAGATTGAAAAAAATAAAGTGCACCAGAGGGCGTATAATGCACCAGTACATGTCTCTTAAAGCTTTTAAGACGCACTTGTAATTGTACTTTAGTCCATCACAGGGTTGTTGGATGTTTTTGTATCACACATAAATTTAACACTAATATAAAATCTATGGTTCAAGATTGAAAGACTTGCCGCTAAATAAATGCACATATCTGTGAAGCTGTCGTACTGCCGTCACACGAACTGAAGTCAGTTAAAAACAGTAACATACTCAATCCGCCATATTCCCTCTTCTAAAGGGTGCCGTTTTTAGTAGTTTTTCGTATCCGGGCGTGACACGATTTTCTGTAAAGTAATTTACAAACTAAAAGGAGACATATGATGTAAAGAAAATGTTAGTATGATACATCCATCAGATGACTGACTGGCTCATCCTCAATAAACTCATTTCACATTGAATGTCTCGTCTTAGTGGAGTCAGAATCTAGTCACTTCGATTCCGAGGTGTCGGATATAGAACTTAAGCCGATCAGGGAACCGCGAAAGCACAATCATAGATAGTTTCTTTTAACGTACCTCAGGACACTTTGCTTTTTAAGAAAATAACTACATGCAATAATATGTACTTCTTCTGTTCTGTTCACCAAATTGTGGAAACGTATAACCCCAATAAAATTGCAGTGGATCTGGAACTCGGAGGCAGAGGTACAACTGACAAAATGATAACATTTCCAGATACTTTTGATATATATTACATTATCTAAACCATTTGAAAGAATGAAACTTAAACGAAAAAGAAATAAAACAGATAAAATAACGTTGCAGAAGACTGACCGACGTAGAATGATATATCTCCCGCCAAAACCTTAAATAGTCCTGAGCTGCTCAGTCGTTGGCGAGCGAGTATGTTTGGTCATCATTTTGGTTCTGCAAAATGTCTGGGGCTGGGAGGAATGAAAGGGGAGAGGATTTTCTTTCCTCTCCCCCTCCCCCCTCCCCCCTCCTCCGCCTTCCAGCCTCACTCCCACACCAATGACTTCTGTAAAAATGCAAGGACCACTCAAGGAACAAACAGTAGCAAAATGTAGCTGGATCTTTGTGCAGATCAGGATCAGTAATAAACTAAATAAAAAACTTTAACATGCAAGTCTGATCAGACTGCAAATTCGTTCGATTTCTTTTACTCTCACACCCTTGGTCGCGTCTTTTGGCTCGCCTCACTGTCCGCCTCACTCAGCTCTCGCTCGCTCGCACCCAAAATACGCCTGCTTGGCAGGCTTCTCAGTCGTCAGAAATTACATTAACCGCCGTACTTGAAACTATACTGATCGGACCGCTTATTGGCGGGAGGTTATTTTAGACTCTGTGGACCCCGAATAGGTGTCCGTTTCCACTTACGTGACTTACGGGAGGTGTCCGCTTACGGGAGGTGTCCGCTTACGGGAGGTTAAAAATGTAGTGTTGGAGAGGATAAATCACCGGGACCGCGGTTTGGTGTCCGCTTAAGGGCACATCATGATGTGCTGACTGGCCCCGGGGGGGGGGGGGGGTACTCCCTATAATGGGCTATACGTGGATGCTCCCCCCGAAAGGGGTACCTTTTTGAGGCTGGAGGTATATGAAAGGGTCGTGATTTCACGAGTTGAAGTATATGAAAGGGTAGGGATTTCACGAAGTATAGGAAAGGGAGCAAAAACACGCCGTTGAAGCATAAAAAAGGTAGGGAAAACTACCATTTAAGTATTATAAAAGGGCCTTTCAAAATATATAAAACAGACGCACGTAAAGGCTATATGAAAGGGGTACCAGTTTCAATGAAAGGTATATGAAAGGGGTACCTTTTCTGTCAAAAACGGTTTATGAAAGGGTAAGGGTTTGGACCTCGGGGCGGAGCATCCCTGTACAAAACTTTGTTGAGTACCCCCCCCCCTCCCCCGGGGGTCTGACTTCAACAAAGTGATCATTAATGTCCGTTAGGAATCCCCAGTTACCTTCCATACATTGGAGGTTAAGGGGAAGGGGTATGGATATTTTTCTGGAAGCAAGCATCTATCAGGTGTAAGCAAGAGATTATAATTATATTCTCTTGGTGTAACCTGATAACCCTGTATTAAAAGAGGGCCGGCATGATTTTGGACAAATTTTTGGATTCCGTAATCGACCTCGGTAATTTCTCGTGTGTTTCCGTCACTCTTCGGCACAACTTCGTAATTCTCAAGAGATCGGGGTTTGCCTACACGGTATGATCGGTATGCAGTTTGGTATACGTAATGGAAGAGAAGCGAGTCCCCAACTTCGATATTTCAGTGGAGGATAAAGTGGGGAGTCTTTTAACAAATCAGGATGTGAAATTGTTGAAAAAATGTTTGACCGAAACGAAATTAAAACACGGCGAGCGAGATGTTTAATTTATCTTGTCTTGCTCCTGACTGATAAGTCAAAAGCGCTTTGTTAGCCACGATCAGCTTCGGTACAAGACTACGTGGCGTTAAACTGTGTAATAACTATTTCACTTTATCTTTCCTTGCACAGAAATTGCACGTACGTTTTATCTGTGATAACATAAACTCTTCCTCTCACCCCTCCCTGTCAAATCCTGTCATATCCTGACTCGTCCGGCTCGACCACTTTATTAAAGTGGTCAGCGGCTACTCATTAAGAGTTCAACATGGCGGGTGTTTGTGTGAAGATTCTTCGTCCATCGTTGTGTGCTTTACGGTTTTGTGGATCGACTTCTGCAAGTAAGTGATGAACAAAAAATGCAATCTCTTTATCCAATGTTATAGAATATTAATAAATTTAACTTATTAGCGCTTTTGGCTTCCGTTAGTCTTAAGCCCTAAATACACATAACTCACTCTTATCTGTGAGTCCACCCATCATTTTGATTTTGATTGAAGAAGAATGTTTTTTTTATGGTTCAGGTTCTTTGAGATGTCTAGAAGGCATTGATAGCAGTCAGCAGTCTTCTACATCCCGCTGCTTTCACTCATCTGGTAAGACTGACATAATGCATGATGTGTTTTTTAGCATGACAGGCATAGGGCATACAGTGTACATGTATATTATTTTACCATTCAAGTTGATCTTGCTATTTAGTCACACAACCCCATAAGCTTATAGTTTTTATTATAATTATGTTTAAATAAAGTTGATTGTTTGATTGATTGATTGATTGATTGAATTAAAAATTGATTGATTGATTGATTGATTGATTGATTGGTTGATTGACTGATTGATTGATTGATTGATTGATTGATTGATTGATTGATTGATTGAGAAAATACCATGAAACCATCAAATGACCATTATTTCTACAGCATTGATGTTGGGAGGAAGAAAAAGAAGTGAATGGAGACAAGACAGAGTCCCAGCACATACCAGGGTATTACAATCAATAATAATTTTTAAAATCACTACTTGGCAGTTTATAATAAAGACAAAAAAATTAATCCTGGGCCTTTTTCTTATGGAAGGTCATAATAAGACTACCTAATAAAAGTGATTTACTTGGCTATATTTCAGGGGAAAAAAATGCATCTCAGGGCTGGTTTACTGAATTGTTTTATTGTTATCATCTTCCAGCTCAGGCTTGATAAACCAGAGAAGATCAAAGTAAGAAAAGCATTTGGTGGACATACAAAAATCAAAGGCATCAAAATCAAAACTGGTCTTTATGTCTTCAGTTCACTAGGTATGGGTGATGTTTACTAAGAGTAAATCACTGTAAATATCCATACACAGTGTCTTTGTTGTGGTTTAAAATGATCTCAGGTTAAAATGATTTCAAACTACACATAGTTCGATTTGTACTTTTCTTTGTCTTAGGATTATGTCAATTAATTTGGAACAAAAGAAAATCAAAACTAAACTAGTTTGAAATCATTTTGACCTAACATTTACCTTCTATAGCAAGAAATGAGTGAATCAGAAATGATGGCTCAGTGATTTATTTTTCTTAAAGTATACAACCAAGCTAATTATCAGCCCTACTGGTCTCCATAGCATTTGTAAAATTCCTAATAATTTTTCTCTAAAATAAGGCCAGTAGGGCAAATTAACATACATGTGAAAGAATAAATAAATTAGCTTAGTGCCATTTATGAATAAGGTCTATGAAATGGAGAACATGTGTAACTTTGTGTATGCTACACTGTAGATGAGAATCTCCTTTAGAAGTGGACTAAGTTAAAGGTCCACTGTCACCCAAGATGCATTGCGAATTTAACACAGTCAAAATTCCCGAAAGAGCCAATCACAAGCGAGCTCGTCATTTGAAAACAAAAACAAACGACCGCAGAGCTGGATGGGTGATAGTGGGCCTTTAATATTGTTTTACTTGATATGCTGAGAAAATATATTGCATTGAATGTGTTCTTTACTTGCACAGATGTGGAATTTGAGTGCCCCATTCTAAAAGTGGTTCACAATACAGCTAATGATAACTTCACCAAACTTGGTGTCATGGTCAAAGGAACCATTGTTGAAGTAGATTCAAGTCCCTTTAAGACCTGGTCAGTCTTATTTTGTGTATATTGTTAAAAATTTTACAATAAAATTGTAGCAAATGGGCCCACAATAATACATGTCTGCTTGTATTTGCATTGAGATCAGATGTGACCAGCATATACCGCAGAAGGCACCTAAAGCTGCCGCTATCAGTCCATTTTTTATCTCAGTCACTGTTATCCAGCCAACCCAAGGAAACCCTTTTTAGCTCAGTCCTGCACATTTTTTCTTTGCTTGTCCCAAGTTTGTGTCTACTGCATTTGCTAACAATCTATGTGAGAAGGATTATAACTTTTTTTAGTTATCAGTGATTGATCAGGTTGTGCAATTATTTTTTATCTGGAATAAGGGATCATCCTTGAGGAAATGTGTCACACTTTTTGGATTAAGGATCAGAATAGCTGTGCAGGGCTGTCACTGAGGCCCGGTTCAAACGTCGAACTTCACATGTGCCGAATCTAATGCAAATGAGCAAGAACAATAGATTTTACTCATTTGCATTAGATTCGGCACATGTGAAGTTCAACGTTTGAACTGGTCCTAAGATTTCAAGTTGCCGGGTATATGCAATTAGTAAACAGGAATTCAACAGCTAGGAAGTTCTTTTGGTTTTATTTTTCTTTTGTTTCCTATGCCAAAGTAGCTGGGGTTCATGCTCATAGAAGCCACGGAAAATCCCCGGCCCCCGGCCCTTAATGACAGCCCTGGCTGTGGGTGTCAAAAGTAGGATTAGTGATGAAATGATACCTTTTACCATCCTGTGTAGTCTGTCATGTTCTAAACTGTACTATTTTGTTTAATTACAGGTATACTTCTCACCACAAAAACAAAGCTGAGAAACCAAATGAGGTGGGGCTGTCAATCATACATTTATTTAAAAAATGATCTTCAATTTGGATTTTTTTTGTTTGTTACTCCCAGTTCTATCTTTTGAGTCTGTCCATGGTTGGAATCCTACAGTGACTATTCATTGCGAGTGAAAGCTACTGAGCAGAACTTTCCTGTCGTATTGTTTATTATGCTGTACAAGGCTGTTTTAACTTTTGAGTCTGTGGATGAAATCCTAAAGTGTGACCATTCAAATGAAAGTTACTGACAGAACAGTACTTTCCTGTGGCACTGTTTATTATGCTGTACAAGGCTGTTCTAACTTTTGAGTCTGTGGATGAAATCCTAAAGTGTGACCATTCAAATAAAAGCTGCTGAACAGAACTTGCCTGTGGTACTGTTTATTATGCTGTTCTAGGTGATTCTAACTTTTGAGTCTGGATGAAATCCTATAGTGTGACCACTCAAATGAAAGCTACACTGTATACTATTGAGCAGTACTTTTCTGTGGTACCCATGGGTGTTATGCTGTACAAGATGGTTCTATCTTTTGAGTCTGTGGTTGAAATCATATGGTGTGACAATAATGAAGACTTTTGAGCAGTTTTTTTGGGTATTTTACCAAATAAAATTTGGCATTTTTCTCGAGTTTTTATCTTGGGCAATACTGGGAGAGAAAGGCAAAATCATTATTATTTTGGTACATGTATGCCAGGCATACATATATGTCAGTGTATGGAAATAAACTTAATACTTATCACTATCTACCATCACTATTTTCATAATCCCATAACCAGGCAAATTCCTTATCGGGACAGCTGCTACCCTTCATGGAGACTGGAAAGCTTTATGGTAAGAACATTGTAAATGGAACATGCAAAACTCTCTGTATTGTCATATATCTATGAGATGGACTACAAGAACAGGGCAAACAACAAGTGATTTTAGTGCAAGAATGTTCCAACTAACTGAGCTTGGAAAGATCCCATAAATGATAACAGGAACGTAGATGTACGAGGCCTTGATAATTCAGTGACAGCGTCACGCTATTATCAACGCGAAGGATTACTTCTTAATTCGAATGGAACACTACAATGTATTTTGTCTATTCCAAAAACAGAATAGGACCCAATAGAGCACAAGTAGACTTAGAGAAATGACTGGTTTCTCAAACCCATGTTGTGTCCCTACCTATTCTCTTTCAAACCAACCAACCAACCAACCAAAATGCTGTAGGGTGGGGAGGGGGAGGGGGCAAGGGTTAGTATCCCATCCAGGGGATAGTGATACGTTTAGTCACTTCATGTTGCATAAACCAAGGCTGACAGGTGCTGGCTTCACCTAACAATTAAGTTCTTATTTCTGTTGCAGCTAAGATAACTACACGCCCAGGACAAGTTGGCGCCTGCAATGGCTACATCCTAGAAGGAGATGAGCTAGAAACTTTCTTTAATATTCGTCAAGATTTAAGATTATCACAGGAGAGCAGACCTGAGGGACAATGATTAAAACGCACTCGTTGACCAACAAAATAAATCAGACTATGGTATGGACAAAGCAATAGCCCGTTTTCAAAACAGCCTGACATTTTCAATTTACACAGTAAATGAAAAGAATTTAGCAGAAATGTGAAGTTATGAAGAATTTTGCTGAAAACTGATAGAGGAAATATAAAAAATTGAAATTCACGACTTTTACAAGAAAATGTATGGCACTGCCCGCCAGCGATACATTTGAGTGTTTTCACTCAGTCCCGTGGGACTCAATTTGGCGGCTATGACGTCAAGTGCAAACGCTCTATAATATTATCTATAGATATTATCTCCTTGAAGTTCGAAGCAGGTCACTACAAAACTTGAGGGAATCCATTTATATTATGGATCCAGTTTTTCAAATCGTTCAATATTTTTTTGATAATTGAAATCGTGAGTCTGTTCCGAAAAAGGCTATGTATTGTGATACAGGACAAATGCAGAATGGTCCAACTACGCTGTAAATACCGACCTATGCAGAACATTTTTTATATTTAAAAGAACGCTGCAATTTGTTGTCTTACAGTGCCTGGTACATGTACTTCGTCAGCAGTGAAGATACAACTCTAGAGTTTTACAGACAACAAAGAAACTAAATAATAAATTACCAAACACATCCTCAGCAATCATTTATTATGTCAACCATTCTCATAGCCTGAACAAGCTCCTTTTAGGGGGGAATTGGATTAAAAGAAAATCGGTGAGTTAAACGAGGACTGGGGAGGGGAAGAATGATTCTTATCAAAGTTTGTGCCTCCGAAAAAAATTCTAAAACTCGATTTGTGGGCAAGTCTATTCGAGGTCAAAACTATTCTAAAATTGAAACGAAGAATCCTTTAGAAAAATAAGAGAATACACGTAGTCTAAAATCACCTACACAAGTACCCTCCCAGTATTAGTTCTCACTAGTTAGGAGTACACATTCTAAGTTCTAAGTGAAAAGGGCCCATCATCGAATCTCGAATTTTTGAAACCCTGAAATCAAGCGGAGTCCCGGGGAGGGACTCCCATATTCCCATGCAAAAAATGACGGGGGTGCTCGTCGTACCGCTTAGGGTACGAAAATCTAAAATGACCACCGTTAGAATTATCGCAGTACCTTTTACGGCATTGAGCCTTAAAAATATGACAGAATAGATGGTTTTCACTCACGTGACCTTCAGTCCTGTGGGACTCAAATGACAAAGGCAAGTTCATTAAAATTCTTTTGTAGGTGTGCACCAACATGGCCGCCGTGACGTAACGTGAAAACCACCCACATGACATGTGTTGTTTTAGAATTGGTACCTCTTAGGTGTAAAAATTATTTTGAGCCACGCCCATCAAACGATATTCTGGTACCATTTAGGGTGTTTAAACTCATCACCAATAGATGAGCTTGGGAGCTGGTGCCTACAAAGGTAGTGGAGCCGGGCAATGCTCTAGCATGAAAAGGAGGTATCCATGGCAACCCTGCGAGCGGCCCCCACCAGGCACCGTCACACTGAACAAATCAGTGGAATACTTACCAGCCAATACTTACCTAACCCTTATCTCGAAAGGGAGGGAGGGATGGGAACAAACCACAGCACGAAAAGGTACGCAAACAGCAGGCTATTGGGACAACACTTTGCGAAGAACTGCAAGCAAGCAACTGCGTAAACGAGTCACGAGTTGCCCCTGCTAGCGGCGATGGGCCACCCCCAGTATAGCTGGAAAACTGCTGACCACAATTGCTTCGAGGTTAACTTTGCCTAAATTACATTTAGCCACATTTAAACTCATCACCAATAGATGAGCCTGGGAGCTGGTGCCTACAAAGTTGGTGGAGCCGGGCAATAGGAGGTATCCATGGCAACCCTGCGAGCGGCCCCCACCCAACCAGAAAACTCCTTGGTGCTTGACAAGGAGGGGCCAACGAACAGGGGTGAAATGGAACCTCCGACTCCAACAACTCCAAGCACCAAGATGCAGCAACTGCGTAAAGGAAAAAAATACACTTACCCAAGGAATGCGGCTGACTGTGAAGGCAATGCCATTAACAGCAATGCACGCCCATGACGATTCGGTACTCAACTGCTCTGCAAAGACACAAGCACTGCGAATGACCATGGGAACCCGTGAATACAACGCCACAGGAAGTCACGCCAACTGACTAGAGATGCCTGCAAGAGCTTCAGAAGGTGTCCGGATATAAAGCTGGTATGCATTGCTAGTCCAGCGTCCAAGGGCCTGAATTAAGTGGCCAGGAATCCCATTGCGTGCTGCTACCGTAGCTGCCCCAATGCGGAAGCTGTGGCTAGAAAAGTTGCCTTCAACCCCCGCGGCTGAGAAAATGTTCCGAAGCCAATCCGTCAAGATTGAGCGCGAGAGGGGTTGACCATTCGCGAGTAGGAACAGGGGGCCAGGGGCATTTCCTCGCATGGAGAGGTAAGCCAGCACTGCCTGAACTGCGCAGAGAGGTGCCCTTCCCAGACCAATATGGATGTGACAACCCTTGCGGAATGGATCCGTTTTTGAGGCTTTTATTCGAACACAGAGACAGGCTGGCGACTGGAGAGAGTCCACTGCGATGTCTGCCACTGCTAGGTGAATAGCTGGAGAAAAGCTAGCTGAATTGGGGACTGTAAATTCTGCAGCACGGAGAAAACCAAAATAACCCAGCATGCAAGCTGCCCAAAAAGCGCAATGATCAAAGTTATTAAAATCCAACGCCCGATGAATAACCAAAAGGAGGCTGTCAGTAATCGGAAGACGCCGTGCCGCCGGGGAACCTTGGGATCGCTTGACCCCTCTTAATACTCGTTGAAGCCGCAGACAATTAAGCAGTGGGTCTGGAAAACCTTGCTCTATGTGCAAAGAGCGAACTGCCGATAAATATACTTTAATTGACGCATGCTGAATTGACTCTGCAAGAAATGAAACAAACAAACATAGCGTCCACTCGTCTGCAGGGCAAGGGGAGCCAGTGGGGTGGAGTTTTCCAGCTTGACGGCAAAATTCGATGAACTTGCGTTGACCTGACGCATATGCTTTCCGGGTAGAAGGAGCCAAGCCCTGGACCAAAAAATGCAAGCACCGTTGTTCTAAGGAGGAGGCATTAAACTGTCCAGTAGGAGCTGGGGGATCGGACACGGGGAAGAATGAGCCTCCGGCGCCAGCTGCCTGAACTCCTGCCAACGAAAACGAGAAATAGCATCAGCAATTTTGTTCTCGACTCCGGGAACATGAGCAGCAGTGAAAGTAAAACCCCAACGCGCCGCCGAGAGCAGAAGATCACGGAGGAGGTGCATTAACGCCGGAACCTTCGAAGTCCTGGACGAGAGAATAGCGACTACAGCCTCGTTATCTGAGCGAAATAGGACATGCTTCCTAGCCCAAAGAGATCCCCACATGTGAGCAGCAATCACCACAGGAAAAAGTTCTTGATATGCAATAGACTGCCTAGCCTGCACTGTTGACCAAGCACCATAAAACCACTGGCCACTGAATAGGCACCAAAGCCAAACGCACCAGCCGCGTCCGAAGTGACCTCCAAATCTGTTGCAGCAGACATTCCAGGGTATAACCAGAACCCAACTCCATGCCAGGAGGATAGAAACCGCTGCCACCACTGAAGATCAAGGCGAAACTCCTGATTAATCCGAACGGGGTGGTCCCTGTTACGGAAGCAGCACAGCAAGTCAATAAACCGACGCAGAAAGGCTCTCCCTGGCCAAACTACCTTCGCAGCGTGGTGTAAGTGGCCAATAAGGGACTCCAATTCCCGCTTCCTGCACCAGCTACGTGGCATCCAGGAGTGAATGAGCTCCCTTAGTGCAAGCAATTTGTCCTCAGGAAGACGCGCCACTTGGTTGATGGAGTCAAGTTCAATTCCTAAGACAGTAATAGAAGTGGTTGGACCCACACATTTGTTAGAGTGAAGAGGCAACCCCAGCCGGTGGCAGACGGATACTGCCGTGTTAAGATTGTAAGCACACTGAGAAGACTGTGGAGGACCCGCGGTAATAAAGTCATCCAAATAATGTAACAAATCGGAGAGGCGATGCTTATGGAGAAGGATCCATTCAACCATGTCAGCAACCGAATTGAAAATAAATGGTGCAGAACGGAGACCAAAGGGGAGCGAGAGGTCGACGAAGAACTGACCACGCCATCTCATGCCCAGTAAGAAGCGATCATCCGGATGAACCGGAATATTCCGATAAGCGGATTCTACATCAAATTTGGCCATCAGGGCACCTGGGCCGTAACGGGAAACCATACGAATAACCTGATCAACTTTGATATACTGAAGAGAGAACTCCTGGGGATCGATGCCGTCGTTCACACTAGCACCCCCCGGGGAAGACAAATCGACTATCAAGCGCCATTTGCCTGGCTGTCCTTTCTTAGGAATGACCCCAAAACTGCTTATATGCAATCGAGGACAAGGGGGGGGGGGGGGGGGGGGGGGAGGAGAAGGGGCCTGCAACCCTGCCCAGTGAGACTTCATTAGCCAGATACGCATCAACAATCTGGGCATGCAGAAGAGCAGAGGGCTTGTTTCTTTTAGCTGGCTTAAGTTTGCGAACAGAGTGGAAGCCTAACCGGAAGCCATGCTGAATACCTTGGAGGACATATGAAACCTGCTGCTGATCGGGATGATTGGCCAATTCCTTTGAGAATTCCTCCGCCTTAAGGGGACTAACTGCTGATACAGGAGGGAGAACTGGGCGAGCTGGGAAAAAAATAAGGCTAATTTAACATAAGCAGAGCCAAACTGGAAAGGGGGGGGGGGGGGGGGGGGGGGGGGCAAAACTAAGGAGATAATGTTGGACAACAAACTGTAAACTCAAAATAATTTGAAAACTTTAATGCTGAACATACGGCCCAACCTAGCTACTGCGTGTAGAGGCCATGTAACACAACTGAGAATTAATTAGATGAGTAACATTTCAGAATCAAGGCACCAAAAAACTAATGTCAATCAAGTGCAATTCAATAATCGCTAAAAAACAAAGACATCCCCTAACGCCTAGATTTCGCGGCGGATGATGGTGTGGATGGAGACGCAGATCTGCGTTTGCGATCGATTATGGCTGTTTTGTCAGCACGACGTGAACATTCTGAAGCACGGTGGGCACCCGCACAAAGACTGCAACGATGGGCGAATCAACACGACGCAAATTGTGCCGAACAGCGACCCCTGTTCCACGACCGGCAGATGATCTGGGACGAGTCAGCTCCAGAAGGTTCGGGTAGCTCGCTCAACGTACCACCGGATCCGGAACGCACAGAAGCCCCAGCAGCGTGAAAATTATAAAGCTGAACGTTCATGGTCGACCAGTCTACGAGTTTCGTTGCCGCAGCGTGCTGGCGGAAGGCCTGATCGTATGCCAGCCAAACACGACCACTAAACTGACCGTATATGCGTAAGATGAGGAGCTTGTAACAAGTTAAATCTTTCCAGCGGTGTGGAAAATAGGAGGTCAGGATCGACGTAAAAATCGTAAAAGCTTCAGACCACGTCACGATGTCCTCGATGCGCCGGCGTTGCTTTTTAGCACTTGGCAGAAACACTAAGCGCCCATCAAGGAATGCTTGCGACTCCGGTTCATTGTGAACGATGTTGACAGATAGCAAATCCCCCAAATCCACATACTTGCCAGCAACAATTTGGCTAACCGTTTTCGCCGGAATTGGTGAGAAACCGGGGCCAACTACGAACGGCTGTTGAAGAAGCGGTGCCGCTGGCATGCTGGCGACCAAGGAGCTATCGCTGAATGGTACCGGGACGGCAGCGCCCCCGCGATCGAAGTGCTAACAATCGGTGAGCGTGGGGTTGCAAAGGTGGCTACAAAGGAGGGCACAACAAAATTAGGCCTACCTTGAGTCGCTGCTGGGCAAATGCTCGTTGGTTGTTCTGGAAAAACGCCCCCAGAAGCTAAAAAATTCGCCGCTTGTTGAGACAAACCGGGCGATGGCGCGGGAACGCCCCCAGAAGCTGATTGTGGGGCCACGCTAGCGGGATTGCCATTGCCAGGCGAGTTGTTCGACGTACAGCCAGGGCCTTTTTCTGCCGCTAAGGCGGCCTTAACAGCATCGGTGATGAGAGCGATAAAGGCCGGATCGGGTACACCAGAAGCAACAACGGGAGCGGAACCTGTTGCAGACGATGGAGGCGCCGAGCTTGCTACGGGAGCGAGCGACGAACGATCAGATGACTCGGCGGGCAAAATTGGATCCGGGTTCAAATTCTCGCCGTCAAGGCTAGCAGCGAAACTGTTGTTTGTGCGACGAGCAGTCATTGTTGAAGCAGAAACAAACCACAGCACGAAAAGGTACGCAAACAGCAGACAACACTTTGCGAAGAACTGCAAGCAAGCAACTGCGTAAACAAGTCACGAGGTGCCCCTGCTAGCGGCGATGGGCCACCCCCAGTATAGCTGGAAAACTGCTGACCACAATTGCTTCGAGGTTAACTTTGCCTAAACTACATTTAGCCACATTTTTCGAAAATTTCCGTCGAGCATCCCCGTCATTTTAATATGTGACCCCCCCCCCCCCCCCCTTTCCGGGTGGCCAGTCACCTGCCAGCACTAAGGAGAGGTCGAAAGCTGATGTGTCAAGCGTTATTTTTCTCTGCGTTTAGGACGTTTTTACCTGACGTCACGCTGGTGTACGAAACAAAAGATATCTCATTATCATCTATTACTTTCTTTTGTTCCGTCCACCAGCATGGCCTCTGGGCTTTTGTCTTTTAAATCCGCAGGGAATGGTTGCAAACCACCTATAGTCTTTGAGACGACTGTTGAACGAGGTCTGAATTTTAGCCAAGATTAAACTAGGAATGAACATTTCGAAACATTTAATAGCCGTGTTTTGTTTTGTTTGCACCTTTGATTGAGACATTTTGAGTGGTGTTTCGGCACTGAGAAAAATGAAGAATTTGTAAAGAGACTCGGCTCTTAATTGATAGATCTAAAATATAGTTTTGCCTGGATGATTCAAATAAGGTCTCGGGCACTTTCTTTCTCTCTTACTTACCGAGGCTCGTAGCATTTAATATTGCACCCTCAGCTGTCTGCAATATACCTAATAATGCTGTGAGCCTCGGTAATTATCGATTATGACCATTGTTTCTCGTCAAAACCCATTGTTTTTTCTTTCTTTGTATCTTCGATTTTACCACCCCTTCGGTTTTTGTATTGATTTTGAATACAGCTATAGGGGAGATATCAATGTCGTCATCAATTGTTATTAATGTGCCAACCAGAGCCTTATTGGCTGCCGAAACAAAAGGTTCTTTTGTTCCAGTGGTTGTCATATTTAAATAACAAAGAATGTTTGTATATTCTCATTAAGGTGTCCGACCTCCTTCTGAGCAATAGCATTTAGACTCTACCCGTCAACACTCGCAATATTTTTCATTCGCGCGTTAAGCTGGTTACCATAGCAGCAATAACGTATAGTTTTTTGTTCCCAACAATTTTATTTATCCCAGAATCTAGCCCGACACTTTACAATATAACTTTTTGATTTTGAAGTTCTCAAGCGTTACTAAAAGTAGGCAAAGTTTGAAAAAATAAAACGAGAATCAATTTTTGTGGCATTTACTGAGGTCATGCTCACAAATTCCACCCATACCTTAAACTCTCTCTGTTCTGTTCAAAAATGTCTGATAGCAAGAACTTTGGAATGTACATTAAACTCCCCCGGGTAGTCGAGATTTCAAGATATTTAACCCTTTAAGCCCTAAGAGTGATCAGCATCAAATTTCTCCTTGTAATATCAATGCCTTATCAATCAGAAAAGTCATGAGAATTAAGGACATGATCACACAAAATGAATTCCCTTGATATCTAAACAATTTCTCCCCAATAGTTCTATAGGAAATGTATAGGGACAAGAAATGAGAATTTAAATTTTGATGTTAGGGCTTATTAAAGGGTTAAAAGGACACTGATCTGGCTGAAATATCGTGTTTTCATGATTATGGCCAGCCAGGAGCTTGAAATTGGAAGAAATCATCGCCAAAAGTGATAGAAGCAGAGAGATATGAACAAAACAGACAAAATAACGGGTAGAAAAGTCAAAATTTCACAAGAATGGCAAGTTTTATTTCTTGACCGCCTGTCAATAAGTGAAATTTCATAAACTGTAAACCACTTCAATCCTTGCAATCCTGCACTTTATCTCTGGTGGCATTTGGCGATATATAAACGTGGAAATAAACTAAGCGAAATTTTAATATTTTTGAAAATTGCCCAAACAAACTCACAAAATAGTAACAAGCACCCAAATTGAATAAAGCGACAGCCATTTACGTTTCTAACCCCCGTCATACAAACGCCTGTTAATTGAGGAATTTTCAGATCGTGATTTCTGGAATAAACTTGGAACGTTACCTTGAACATTTTTCCTTTTTACTATTTCTATCCAGCTCTGCCTTGTTGTGTGGTACATTAATCCTACAGATTGATTTTTGCGTTTACACAAGCATTTACAAACGTTGGAGCAACTGGTTTTCCCATGATGTAACTGGTAAAGAACCAAATTACTAAATGTGACGTATTCAAGACGATCTCTTTTTAATTCATAGTAACAATTTTACCCATTACAAAACGAGTAAAGTGGTATACTGAAATGTAATAAACTTTCTAAAATTATTACTATCCGGATTATTACTATCCCGTATAAATTTACAAAAAATATTATCTTCTTACACAATAATAAGTATTATTATAAACTTTCAGTTCAGTGTTCTTTGAATTAACAAAACTTACAAACATGAAAATGTCTGAACAATTTTGCATATTACAACTTGAATGTTTTCTAACGTAGAAAAAAATAGTTCATTATCGTGTGTATAGAATATTTCCAATATACAGTTGTTCGGGATTAAACTGAAAACAAAATCGTTGTATTACATAACAGATATTATTGCTTTCTGGTCTTATTATAATATTTATATCATAAAGAATCCAAGATTCGAGAAGCCTGGTAAAAAATATACCTTTCACAAAATGGCTTCCCTCTCAAATCCGTAATTTTTGAATTTTTTTTTTTTTTGAAAAGAAAAAAAATCCAAAGGACTTACTCATCTCATGAGAAAGTAAAACATAACGATAGAGTGATTTTCCTCGGACCGTCAAACAGTTTCTAGTAGTTAGTGTATAATAGTCAAATAGACACAAAAGAAAACAATTGAAATAAGATCTAGTAAACTCTATTAGTGTACTAACTATTTCACGGTCTGACGAAAATCACTCTAATGGCACCCATTAATGAGTACTGTTATTAATGGCTATTTATATATAATTTTGATATTTTATCAAACTCACGATAAAATCCTATATGAATCCTAATATTTTTGTCGTTGAGTACTCTCGTTGCGAGTCTGGGCGCCCTGTGAAATAACTTTCGACACTCAATTAAAAACTGATTTATGACTAAGTGAAATGTTATTCTAATAAGAGTTAACTTTTCAGTCTTTCAAGCCCCTTTCCTCCCCCGAACCATTCTTGACTCAATGAGGCAGGGGGGTAAAATTAATTCAATTTTATGTTTTTGTTTTTGCTGCACGATAGTGTTCAGACCTTAGACTAGCATTGCAGCAAGTCCCTTTAGAAAGTCTTCAGCTGCTCATTTTCTCCTTCAATGCGAAAACGACCATAAAACTACGAAAGATTTGCTTTTTGCTTTATCCAGATTCGTATCGCCATTCAATTGTTTCTATTCAAACTTCATTCTTAAAAGGAACCTCCATTGTTATAACAAATTGACGTTAAATTGTTGGAAATAAAGTCTAAATTAAAAATTTTTAAAAAGTAGGTGCAAATATAATTTTGGTGTACAAAAAAATGGATATGAATATCGCCTATTTTCGCTTTCAAATTTCCCGCGCGCTGCCATTTTGAATATTTATGACGTGTTACGGTTGTCTTATTGTTGCATACAAAAGAACTTGGATTCGTAACAATAGCGGCAACCGTAACACGTCACAAATATTCAAAATGGCAGCGCGCGGGAAATTTGAAAGCGAAAACAGGCGATATTTATATCCATTTTATCACCCTACACTAAAATTATATTTGCACCTGCTTTTTAAAAATTTTAAATTTCGACTTTATTTCCAACAATTTAACGTCAATTTGTTCTGACAATTGAGGTTCCCTTTAAATATTCACGGAACAAGATCTGCCATTTATGAATAAGTGGCTCAATAACATACTAACATTGTTAAAAAACGTTACCAAAAACACATGATTAAATGAGTTAAAACCCATAACCCAGACGGTTAATAGTATTAATGACCACTAAAAACATGAACCAAACATTAATTTAAACGAGCCACGAATGTTGCGAGATACGTATGCACGAGCTTCGATCACGTTACTCTTCAGCTCCCATGCAAGAGTGCCAAAACTCAAATTTCAAGAAAAATTCCAAACTTCATTTTTAAAATATTCAAAACCAAAGAGTACCATGCAAAAGTACTGCTGAAGAGGTTTCCTGATTTGAATGGTTACACAATGCGATTTAGTCCAGACTCAGGCCCAGTTCAAACGTCGAACTTCACATGTGCCGAACCTAATGCAAATGAGCAATATCTATTGTTCTTGCTAATTTGCATTAGGTTCGGCACATGTGAAGTTCGACGTTTCAACTGAGCCTCAGAAGTTTGAGCTACATTATATGTCTCCATATACTGAATTTTTTTATCACTTACAAATCACTCCATTATCGGGGTAAGAGAGACGCTAAGAGAATGAATTGAAGTTGCACACACGTATCAAATATGGATCCTCCCAAACACAAGTCAAGCATACAGCTTTTTGGTACAACACATTCTTAACGTTTAGAGCTTTTGTAATTCCCAGTCAGTGGTAAACAAGACAATTGCAAAATAGACAAGCAAGAGGGGCCTAATGTTTGGCGCTTTTCGGTGGCGTCAATAGGCCACTGATGCTATCTCAAACTGTAATCCAATTCAAGATTACGGCTTGATGGAGACCATAACAAATTGTTCGCGTCCGAACTACCACTGACCAGTACTGAGATATGGCTCAGTTCACGCAAATCACTAACGCTGTGTCCACACTAGGGCGAAACATGTTTAGTCTGATCACACATGAAACATGATTCACTATGAAAAGTGTTCACATCAGGGGGTGCAACTGCGCGAATAGTGAGCAAAACATGTTTATTCTGAGCACGATTGAGACTATTCTTCACGAGGAAGTTCCGATCTAAGCCAAACACGTTAGAGCAAATGTCGTCTCCTTGTTGAACAAAGCACTGCCCTTCGTCTCCGAAGGGCTTTAAAAGTGAGATAAAAACAAAATCATGCAACAACAAATTCGACTTCTATTTTTCTTGGTTTTGTATGTAAATAAAGAGTTATGCAAGCTTATGACTGTCGTAAAACAGCATAAATTGAAGAGCCATGCGTGAAACGTGTTTTGAAAGTACATAGAGTAGTTTTCAATAGACCTCTTTAGCTTGTACATTTTGTTTTCCCAATGTAGGTCATGTGATGTTACCCTAGAGAACTGTTTCTTTTAAATTTTGTTTTCTTCACGTGCATATGTATGCATAATTTATGAAAAGACAAAGAACAAATTCCCTTGAGAACATCACATGACCTACAATGGGAAAACAAAATGTACAAGCTAAAGAGGTCTATTGAGTGTGAAAGTAATTACACAATTGCTTTGGTTTTGCATTGCTACGCTTTGTGATTGGCTTAAAAATCTCGCGCCACTTTCTCGACCAATCAGAAGTAAAACCAAAACCAATCGTGACTTGCTCGCACACGCTTTCCCGCGCTTGGCGCCGGCTACATGTAATTGCTTCGAGCTCTGATTGGTTCATTGGATTGTTTACGACTGCTGTGATTGGTCAGAGTAATTACTTTGGTTTTGGTTTTACGACACTCAATTGAAAACTGCTCTAATGTGAACAACGAAATAGCAAATATGTTTACGGGAGACGTGTTCCGTTAAAACATGTTGACTATAAACATGTTTCGCTGTTGACGTGAACACAGCATTAGTAATCAGAATTGAGCGAAGCCGTTCAGTTGTATGTTTTTATTACCGAGACGATACACCTTCTACAAATCGCACATACGCGTTCGTCGAGTCTCATCTGGAGCGCACACACATAGCAAAACCTATGACCACACACCAGGGTGGCATCCTTAGGTCTGTCCATGCAGATATCACAAGGGCTAGACACTACCCGGGGTGGACTGGGGTCCTCTGTGTGCCTTGAACTCTGCTCTATGATGACTGGGCTGGACTGTAAGTGCGAGTTGTCAAACTGCTCCAGCTCAAGAACTTTTGCGTCGTGATGGGTGTTTGGCGAGCTTTCGTCATCTTCATGTGTATCGTCGTGCACCTGATGGTAAAAGCTCTCTTCGCTAAACTCCTCCTCTGGGTAGTAAGTGGAAGCATCGTCATATTCGTCCAACGTGTATTCATCCGCCTGTAGCTCCTGAGCTATCATCGCATCGCTTATTGTCTGCAGCTTGTCTATTTTGGGTTTCTCATCCACGATCTGCGGCCCCTTGTGAGTGGTCCACACTTCCGGCACATTTAAAGGGGGTTGTTTAGTTGCCTTAACGCCCCGCCCTTGCACAGGACACCCAAGAGATGGCCAATCCTCCTCATAACTTGCCTTTGTCACAGTAACGTTACTTGTTTGTTGGCCTTGCCTTGAGTTAACGAGAGCTTTAGAGTATGATGTCCCGTTCATATTTGTTGTTTCAGCTTGGTACAACACCGCCTCATTGAAAAACTCCTCGGGTTCTGTACTATTTCTTTTTTCAAGAATGGCGGCGTAGGAATTTGGATGCCGCTTCGGTTCTTCGGGAGCAGGATCTGGACTCACAACTTTCCGCGGAGGACGCTCCAGATATCTGTAGGAAGGATGCCGAAGTGGGCAGTGATCTCCTCGATGGCAAACAGCCCAGACCATAAACGTAGGACAGATGTTGTCTCGAAATTTCATCATTTCCGCCTTACATCTCTCTTCCTCCGCAGCTTCTTCCATTTCTCGTTTTAACTCCTTCCTTTCCATTTCCTCTCGCCACTTTTTGCCAAACAAACCGCCTACAAGAGACTTATTCGCGCCTTTGATGTGGTCGGGTCGCCAACTATCATCACGGTAGCTGATATGTTCTAGCGGCTTATCCGGAACACGCACCGGGTATTTGGGATTCGCAATCCGCTCACGAACCTCGGGATCGATAACAAATTGGCTCTGTTGATCCCCCAGTGTCTCTTGTCCATCTGGTCTATTTGCCGCTTTTTCCACAGTGAAGGGAGCTTCAACAGGATCCATCACTGCATCTTGAACTGCTGGAAGCAAAGAATGTAGAACTTACACATTGATAACGAAAACATGTGCCCCAGCAAGTGTTAACGAGTCTACAAGTTTTCTCAAACTTTCAATTAGCATAAATTTACATTGTAAGTAATTTTCATATGAAATGTCACTTCTAATTTTGTCAAAACTAAATAAAATTAAAATTTGTTTTTAAAGGTAAGTACGAACGTGAAAACGTGGTTGCGCAAACGGTTGTTTAAAATATTTCCCCGGTTGCGGTCCTCGGCTTTTTTTTCGCAATACAATACGTTTCTAATCGCTTTCAGAAAGCTTGAAAATAGCTGTTTGTATTCTATTTTGTCGTCAAGGAGTGTCTGCTCCAAAGTTTACTGACATTGTAAGGAGAAAGTCCATTTCATCAGTTTTAGAAGTTGAAGATCAATGTTGTTTCGATGCTGTCGTTTTGCACAATCATTACGCTTTGTTTTGTCTGAATAAATCCCCCACCAGACCTTATTTGCGGCTTAATTTTCCCATCATAAGATATCAGCCAGCCAGTGTACGCTTTCAAGAAAATTTTACCGGGGAATTATCCCAAACATGACAGGCAGTATTCGCGGAAACACACCGGGGGTGACCTGACAATTTCTTCCCCTTTAAAGATCATGTCTCACTAGCTGAAGTATTCCCCACAGTTCCATCGGTAAAATCTAAAACTTGAAATTTCATAGCCTTACGAAAAAATAATCGCTCAACTGGATTTGTAAAGTTTTCAAATGATCTTCTTCAGTCTAAACTTCACCAAAACCTCTCGACTCTTTCACAGGGAGCCCAGCTTACCTTGTTTCATTTCATCGGGTGGCTTTTCAGACTTGGCGGAGGTGCTACTGTCGGTTGGACAATGTCGGCGGTCTTCGGGAAGCCCACTTCTTGTAGTATCGTTTACTGAAGGGCGATCGAAAGACTTTCTTCTTGTTCCGTTGTCAATTGGATGTCGATGGTTTTCCAGAATCTCATGTCTAGGGTCGCTCTTCGAGGTACGATCGAAACATCTTCGTCCTCTTCGGTTGTCGGTAAACTGTCGTTGTTTTTCCGGAAGCTCTCCCCTGTTAGAAACATCCTCCGAGGTGTGATTAGAAGATCCTCTTCTTGCTCGATTGTCGGTCGGATGCCGATAGTTTTCCCGACGATCATTCTTTCCAGGATCACTCTCCGAGGTACGATCGAAAGATCTTCGTCTTCTTCGGTTGTCGGTTAACTGTCGTTGTTTTTCCGGAAGCTCTCCCTCTTTAGAAACATCCTCCGAGGTGTGATTAGAAGATCCTCTTCTTGCTCGATTGTTGGTCGGATACTGATGGTTTTCCCGACGATCATTCTCTCTAGGATCACTCTCCGAGGTACGATCGAAAGATCTTCGTCTTCTTCGGTTGTCGGTAAACTGTCGTTGTTTTTCCGGAAGCTCTCCCTCTTTAGAAACATCCTCCGAGGTGTGATTAGAAGATCCTCTTCTTGCTCGATTGTCGGTCGGATACTGATGGTTTTCCCGACGATCATTCTCTCTAGGATCACTCTCCGAGGTATGATCGAAAGATCTTCGTCTTATTCGGTTGTCGGTAAACTGTCGTTGTTTTTCCGTAAGCTCTCCTCCTCTAGAAACATCCTCCGAGGTGTGATTAGAAGATCCTCTTCTTGCTCGATTGTCGGTCGGATGCCGATAGTTTTCCCGATGATCATGCTCTCTAAGATCACTCTCCGAGGTATGATCGGAAGATCTTCGTCTTGTTCGCTTGTCAGTTGGACAATCTCGCTGGTTTTCCTGAAGGCCGTGCCCTTTAGGATCGTTCTCTGCAGTGTGATCGAAAGATCTTCGTCGTGTTCGTTTACCGTTCGGATAACAGCGGGCATCATGATTTTCCGAAAGCTCACTCTGTCTAAGATCGCTTTCTGAGGTGTGATCGGAAGATCTTCGTCTTCTTTGATGGTCGGTGGGATGTAGATTATTATCCAGAGGATCACTCTGTCTAGGATCCTTCTCCGAGCTGCGATCGAAAGATCTTCGCCTTGTCTGATTAGCAGTCGGAGAATGCCGATGACTTTCGAAATGCTCCTTTTCCCTTGGACCTTTCCTTGCATTACAATCGAATGATCCTCGTCTTGGAGCCGTACCCCGTCGCTGATGATCGGTGTTTGTATTCAACTTGCTCGGCTGTCCCCCAGGGCTATCACAGGACAAACGCTCTTGGGTTTGATTCTTAGCCCCATCATCTTGGCGGTCAGTCTTTTTATGTTCTGTACCATTTACCGATGGCACCTTCTTTGTTTTGTGGGCAAGAAATGATTGTCTTTGCCGCGGTGCAGCATCACAGCGAGAGTCACTATTCTTAAGACTTGGTGAATCTCTTTTCACCGCGCCCTCCCCGGAGGCATCATGGCTGTTTGGCTGTTTTTTATTCTGACAAACAGTATCCTGATCAAACACTGAATATAGTGCATTCCTGATAAGTTTGTCAGATCCTCCGCCCGTGTTTTTGACCTCTTTAACGCCTTTAACAGTCCAAGAAATCTCAGGGTTTTCGCTTTTATTAGGATCGTTATCGCCTTTCTTTCTATCCTTAGCTTCAACTCTACCTGTCGTCTCAGCATTTTTAGTGTTTTTATTATCAAGTCTTAACGTTCCACTAACATCACCATCAGAACCAGTCTTTCGAGAAACTTTCTTCCGTTTCTTAACATCCCCGATGTCTTTAACAGAGTTTGCTACACTGTTCCGTATCTTAACAAGCTTAACGTCTTCTCCCGTAGGCGTATCAGTGTGTTCCCTCGCTTTGTTTCCAGCATTTGGTTGTTCCTGTTCTTCGGAATTTTCCTTTGAAGGCTTCTTTTTTCGTCTGCGACGTTTCTTGACCCCAATTCCCGTTGTATCACTTACTTTCTCAGGAATAGTCTCCTCCTTCTTTCTGAAATCGTCAGGTCCAACAACTGTCGAGAAACAAAAAATCGAAGTCAAAGTTGTTATTGTTAGTAGAAACCAAGTAACAAAAACTCAAAAGAATTTAAATAATTAACTTTCTGTTCAGATGTCACGAGTACACTTGAAAATTTACCCGTCTCTCTCCTGCCCCCTTCCCCCCACCCATATTTTTGGAATCCAACATGGCGTCCACTCATGCATCATCCAGAAAACGCTTATATTACAGGCTATTGGGCTTAATGTATAACTGAATCAATACCGTGTAACAACTGACACCCAGTCCAAATCTGCTTGGTTGATATGGACCCTCCATTTGAAATGGCATTAAGTTATGAGTTGTACCAAATTAAAACCTTTCAAATGGTACATGTATATCATACATGGTCATAGAATTTTTAGTTACCAGAGGTTAGAAAAAAAGGGATTTGTCTTGGGGCTAAAAGGGTTAACAATATTGATCGACACAATTTTGTCACTGAACATTTAAGAACAAGGAATTGTTTGTTATTATTGTCCTGATTTGGGCAGTACCATGTTTCCAGAATGAGGAACGTTTTGCGTTATTTTTGCTGAGCAGAATGTTGTAAGAATGAGGCATAGATAATGCTTACAAATAAATTTCATAGGGGGTCCAATCCATGAAAGCATGTCCAAAATCACCAGCAGATGTGTACCAAGGGGATCCATTTTCAGTAGCAGAACTGGACCAAGTATTCAAATCTGCTGGTACCAGATCTACACCAGGGTCAAAACTTTGGGATGACCGAATTCGGTACAGCACCAGTTCTTAGCTACTAATTCACTGCAGGTTTCCTGAGCATGAAATAACTAAAATATTATGTACTGCCCCATGGAGGGGATATATGACCATCGCAAGGATGGTGACCCTCCAGCATTTTGTTAGGTCACCATGCAGTATCCACTTATAAACCTGAGAGAAGAGCAAAGTTTGTTATAAATCTTCAGTGGCAGATAGAATATCTTTGCAAAATGGGGGGGGGGGGGGGGGGGGATGGGGGGAGGGGGGCTAGACCTAGGGGGTAGGCCCCCTCCCCTAGCTCCACAACTGATCTCACCCTCACAGAAGCTACGAACATTATGATGCTGTCGGTGTTTTGAATAAATGTGAAATCAGAGGAAATACAACAAAGAGAGACTACAACAGTCTTTTTTTTAATTTTTTTGTTGGCTGATGGGTACAGCTTTTGTTTAGTTTAGCCACCAACTTCATCTAAATGAACAACAAAAGAATGAAGGCCTTCCACTCCTAAACTGTTTTGGTTTGATTTTGTTGTTGTTGTTACACCAGAAACCCATTCCCCACCTCACACCAAAATACACTTGCAGTACAACATGCAGGCTAATAACATGAATTTCAAAGAAAACCTGCCAACAGTAGGAGAATGTCACTTTGACATTAGTGCGACAATGATATACTTTCATACCCATATATCGCGGTATTATTTCTCATTACACGAATATTGATATTGAAACAGGTCAATACAAATCTGGTCCATAATAATTGCATTTACTTAATTTTGCTTCAATAAAGATTGCTTTTCACTTTTCAGTCCCACCATAATACAATTTCTTATTTACTTTATATATGAGATCAATGTTAACCCTATTCAGCCTGGAGTGGGGGGGGGGGGGGGGGGCACAAAGTGCCCGCGCTAACTTTCAACATTCATAACTCCTTTAATATGTATTCAAACGCCATGAAACTTTGTGACTTTTCCTAAAATTTATCTGGCAACAATTTCATTTGACAATTTATTGATCACGTGACTTGATATTTCCATGGCAAAAAACTTTTCATATTTGTACGTTTGAATGAAGAAAAACAGTTTGGAAGGTTTTTAAGAGGGTTTATAAAATTTCAAAAAACCAAGATGGCGGATGTAGATAAACTAATTACCTAATAACTAGGTCATATACGTCATATGACGTCATCGTTTCATGGTGCGGACCGCAAAGGAGACAGTTTTGGACGTACTATGTACCCTCTAGGTTTCATCGTCATAGCCTTTATGTTCTTGAAGTTACGAAAGGGGGGGCACAATGGGCACAATGCCCCCCCTCCCCCCTGGCTCAGGAACTCAAAAAAAGAATAACACTAACAACAACATGTGACAGCGTAAAACACTGTTCTGTTTAAATTCAAGAAGGTACATCCCTTGTAATGTTGTGTTTCCAAAATAAATACAGAGGAACAAAAGATAAACATGTTTGATTTCAAGACTATTGGGCTTTGTTAGTTTATTGTATCATGACAGTTGTAGTGAGATATTCTGGTATCATCAGAAATTGTATCATATTGCAGCAGTCTATAAACATTCTAGAATTTATGAGCTCCTGGGAGTATGGGCAATTGTATTTAGAGTATTAATTGTGTTGAGGAAGAAGCACTCTGGAGGGAATTGCGAACATAGACTGACATGTTATTCGTTTTACATTTTGCTATGACTGTTTGTTGATTTCAAGTACCTCATTAGCATATTGCAGATGTTTCTAGAACCTTCTATGACAGGTTTAGAACTGGACAAACAGGTTTTTCTAGTAAGGCTTTCGTATTACATAAGCAGTTGTATCTTACCAGTTTTCGCTCTTCTCTTCGGTGATCGATCTGTAACGGAGTTCTTTTGAGATTCAGTTGTTATTAAATTTCAAGTTGTGTTCAAAGACTTGTGGAGCTCTGGTGCGTTCATTAACCCGAATTCTAACAAATTGCTCACAAGGGATACAACAAAAGGGAAATGATGTGCTTTAGTTAAAGCTAACCCAGTGCTAACTGATATCAACACTTTGACAATCAAAAAGGCCAATAATCAAGACAACTTACCCCTGGGGCCATTCTTGGCAAATTTCTGATGACAAGTATACATGAGTAATGCAAGTACAACAAGAACCAAAATAAGCTTCACAATTGAGAATGATCCTACACAGTTTATGAGAGTTTGGGTGCCATACAGGTACTTACTGAAACGAAAATCAAAGAAAGGTGTAAAATTATACATTATTATAATTTATTATATTTTATTATATAAACTTCAATGAAATACAACGAATTCTCCCACCA
The DNA here is from genome assembly GCA_022457155.1 of Cladopsammia gracilis. Lineage (NCBI taxonomy): Eukaryota > Metazoa > Cnidaria > Anthozoa > Scleractinia > Dendrophylliidae > Cladopsammia > Cladopsammia gracilis. Next base: position 600,962 of record JAJGOT010000474.1, read on the forward strand.
CAAAAAAAAAATCATATCCCACAGATGCAATGAAATTAATTTTATCTTCACTCTGAAGAATGGATGGTAGTTCAAGAAAAAATCCATACCCACCCGATGGAAGGTCATTGGAAATTCCTAAGGGGAGGGGGGTCTTAAAAGCCAACATTTTAGAAGCAAAGTATGAAGCTAAACTAGAATTTCCTGGGGGGACGGGGGGTGCTAAACAAAAAACCTTCCGTGGGGGAGTATGGATATTTTCTGGACCTGCACAATATATCAATATCTTCATGCTAGCTAAACATTTGCCACAGTTACTGATGTCTGTGTTGAAATGCTCATTTTGAAGCTGAAATGTATATAGAAGATTAGCTTGTACAGGTGGAAACAATGGAGACCTAATGCAGCTATCAAATGAATGTTATGCCTGAAGGGGGTGGCAAGGGGGGGAACCATGCAATGAGGTGGGGACTTTGATTGTTATTACCAGCCCCTGGTGGCCAGGGAACTTAGCTAACTTTGAAAACAAATTGGCCCCAGGATGGAAAATGTTGAACAAACTTAAAAGCAGAAGAAATTGGCTTTGAAGAGTTTTATCCAGGGATGTTGCTAAAAAAACACTTAGCAGGCTCATTAACATGCCCAGCCGGTTTTTCTGGCTTTTATGCAGCTTCAAAATCACCCCAAGTCTTTGTTTTCTTATAGTGAAATTTTAGCCAGTGATAATTTCTCTTTCAGCTGGTGAAATTAAACAGCAACTGGCTCTTAGGAACATCCCTGGTTATCTGGGTTGGAATTTGGCAAATCCTTGATGTCAAGGACATTTGACATGCCGGCCATCCTTGAAACGCATGGTGAGCCAATTGATACGAGCTGGGGGAATTAAGCTCCCATATAACAATGACAGGAGTGCTCATTTGAAATTTTCAAAAAACACCCTAAAAGGACCAAACCAGAATCTTGTTTGATGGACATAGCTCAAATAGATTTTTACCTCTTGGGTAGAAGTACCATTCTAAAACAACACATAAACTGAACTAGTCCCAAGTCATCTCTTGGAGTCCTTTAGAATATTACACCCGATGTGTCCTGCATCATAGAGACAATTCCTTATTATTTGCTGGACGATGACTGGAAAGATGAGGAATAGACTAGATGGTACGTACACAAGAATGCTCAGAGCAATTCTTGGAGTTTCCTGGAAGGAGCACAAAACCAACAAAGAACTGTACGGAAACCTTCCCAAGATCACAGATACACTGATGATCAGGAGGCTGCGGTTTATAGGACACTGTTGGAGAAAAAAGGATGAGGTGATAAGTGATCTACTACAACTCTGGGAACCAAAGCACGGCGCAAGAAAGAGAGGACGACCAGCAACAACATATGTAGACCAGCTGCGAAATGATACTGGTTTGAGCATTGCTGAACTGAAGAGCATCATGGAAAACCGGAAGGAATGGATGAAGCTAGTTAATGGAGTTCGAGTTCGCTCGAAATAAGCAAGCAAGCAAGCAAGCAAGCAAGCAATTATTATAATAATAATTTTAATACTTTATTCGAATACTCCCCTCAAGGCTTTTCAGTGTCAAATTACAATAAACAATACTGTGTAGGAGATTAAATTTGCGGCAGTTAATTTTTGCAGATTTTCTTCGATCCGCAAAAAAAAAAAAATCCCACAGGAAAAACTCCCACAAAATTTTCCACTGCAGAAATATACTCCTGCAGAAAAACAAATAAATCTTGTTTTAATGGTGTATATCGCCTTAACAGGAACTTCTTAACAGTGAACATATTGCTCTCATAACTCCGAGGCAACCGACACAACAGTCATCTGTATTTCACGATTCAACTCCAGACACGTCCTCAAAAGAACCAAAGACTGTTATCATAATTAACTAATACGTTTATTACAATAAAGTGCGATAATTTTCTCAGGTTTTCTTGTTTTTTTTTTTTTTATGTTCATGTTGTTGCTAGAACAGCAGCCATAACTATGGAAACTATAGAAACTTCCGGTCAGGAAGTAAAACTGCAATTTAATACCAATACTGCCTTGAATTTTATTTATACTTAACCAGAAATCCGCAAACATTTCCTCCCAGCAGCAATTTTCCTGCCGCAAAACAAATTCAGTCAGCAATGTGTAAAATTGTCCTCCCGCAAAAATTTCCTCATACATGGTAAACATCTTTTTTAAAAAAACTAACTGTTAAAATAACTACTGTAAAAACTGCATCATAAATGAGACAACAATGAAGATCAGATGAATGACAAAATGTTCCTGTCATTCTTTTTCGGCTCAATACCCTGAAAGGTACCACCCCTTAAGGACGTTCACGCGAAAACCTTCTACAAGACAGATTTTTTTTCAAACTTATGCTATGGTCTGATAAGGAGTTACTGATGTCAGAAATGCAAAAAAAAATTGGGGGTCACCGAATTGATTTAAGAGATACAGAGATTTAGATGATTTAAGAGATATAGTTGTGAAAAGTTAGTCCTCGTAACATGACATGGTGTCCATGGCTTTTAGTTAAACAAAATCAAAGATGAATCACTGGGGAGAAACTATTATATTCAAATGTTATCTAAGTGGGCCTGATTCGTAAATAATTGAACTGTTTTCAACCTTTAAATGAGATAAACCCTTTTTTTATTGTCACCGACCATCCAAGCGAGTTAAATCAAATTAAAGCAAAGTTAACGCAACGGCTAGCATCCTTTCCATGAATAGATTTCTTCCTTTGCACGCGCGCTCGTGCATGGCATTGCGACATGAATTGCGTGCGCAGTAAGGATGTGCATAAACAATTGGCGCAAACGTCCTTAAGGTACAATGACTACCCATACTACCCATGTAATTTACATGTGGGAGTCCCCCTCCCCCTGGAATCAAGTCCTTCTCCATCTTGAAAATACTCAAATGTCCATGGACATCAAACAAGGATTATTTTCATTTCTTCAAAGAAGAACACAAGGTAAGATTATCTGCTGAAATTTGTTGTTATGGAAGACCGTCAGCAAGGGTTTCAAATTAAGAGTAAGTGGCAATATTTATAAAATAGACAACAACAAAGGGGCCATAAGGCCCCTTTCCTCTAGGAAATCTAGGAACATGGAAATGGCATTTCGAGCATTCTGGGCATCAACTTCAGTGAAATTAATCGAAAAGTAGGTGGCGATAATTTAGGAAGTAGCCAGCGGAATTTGCCGGTTGCCGGCTTCTAATGAAACCTGTGCATCAGTCATTTTTATTAATATCGGGGGGGGGGGGGGGGGGGAGGAACTCCCACATAACAATGACAGGGGTATGTTGTACATCAGAAATTTTCAATACACCCTGCAGTCCACAATACACCCAATGATACCCGGCCACTTATTTGCATCTGTTGAATAACAATGGATCCTTTTGTTTTCATCTGACTCATTCTATAAAACGTTCAGAGATATGGAAATAAGTGGCCGGGTATTCTAAAATCGCTCCAAATTAAGCTTACTATAAGTAAATAGTTTTTAATTTGTTTACATAATATTATTTTTATGTTTTGCTGTATAAGCTCATTAACTTGCGACACCTGCTTTCATTTATACAATGACCTCGGATTACTAGATAAATAGCAATTTGAACTTAACACTTGATACCAAACGAAAATGAAGAATGCTGAACCGCAAACGGTTGAAGGACGTCCGCGCGCGATCGTTTGGAAGAAAACTCGTAAATTTATATAAGCTTACATCGTTGCAGAAAACTGCAAAACGCTATGAATGGTTGTGGGAATAAAAAAAATGAAGTCAGTTAGCTCAAAGACTTAACAAAATTCAACAAGGTTGCCTGAATTTTGCAAATGAGCTGCAGGCACTGACAGACAGTAAGCTTTGTTATTGGATAGCTTTGAGCGTCCTTTGAGAAGTCTCGAGTTTGCAGTATTTCGGAGCTCAACTCCGTTCCAAGTACACTTAACCTAATAACGGTCGACTTACCTACTTATACTGAAATTTTCTCTCGCAGGTTACATCACAAATCCAAATAGCATTCTAAAGAACGTCAAAAAAAGCTCAACTTCTGTTTGTTCTGCACGACCTCAACAATCATAATCTGCACTCGTTCCCAGATCCCTTTTGAGTCTTTTGTTTTCTCGTATTTACGAAAACATAACACAAATATAATATTACCGTGTTTACTCCGAAATGTTTACTTTAGTAACCGCTTCCGTCTTCCGGCTTCCGTGACTTCTTATTTTCTGTAAACCGTAATTATTTTTCTTTATATCGTGTGTTTGAATTTTTTCTTCTTTGCGATCAACAAAACACTCCTTTCGAGTTGCTGGTCGATCGTGTACACGCGTGTACAAAGCCCATGGCCATTTTGACCATCGATCCGGTAACGAGATAAAATACACGCACACAGGAGCCATGCTGCGTGGTCCACAAAACGATGTCACTTGCTTAACAGCCGATTAATAGAAGACCGTCTTTTACACTCAATTCTCTTAAAGCGAGCACTGTCTCACTGCAAGGCGGACACTTCGGGGGTGTTACGAAAACGAAGACCCTCGAAAACGAAGACCTAAGACCGGTCTTCGTTTTCGTACTACGAAAACGAAGACCCCGTAAAACAGAAAAACATTGAAATTACAAGTTAAAATCCGGATATTCTTCAGTTAGGAAAAAATATGCTAACTGTCTCACGCAGAACATGTTCTTTCACTGTACACTTCCGTCACGCAATGCTGGGACAACAACGAGAGTACGTGCCCGAATTCAGCTACCCTGCGAGCAGAGCCTCTTTCGATCCTTGAGGATCGAAAGAGGCTCTGCTCGCAGGGTAGAATTCAGCTTGCTTAACCTTATTCAAACCTAAACTATTCCAATCGCCCTATCAACGAGAAAATCTGTTCCGAGCTTGCACTTATTGCGTAGGAAAACAAAGCAGAGAACCGAAAGCAGTTGTAAAAAAGAGCAAGAAAACACCACGCACGAAGTGTACAAATGTATTAAAATCTATAATAACCTTTGCTGGTGCTCAGTGCACGTCTAAACTCGTAATTTCAATGGATTTCGGATATTTTATATACCCGACACTTCGGGACTGTCACGTAATTTTACGTGCGTTCAACGTGTATATGTTGTGGTTCAATTTTATCCCTGGTTCAAATTTTATTTGCCTTTGTTTTTGGCTATGGTAATGTATGATAATGAGTTTTAAACAAAGGCAAATAAAATTTGAACCAGGGATAGAACCACAACATATATAAAATTACGAATTATGTATGAACATCTCGTGCAGTCGAGCAACGGTTCAATTGTTTATTTCGATTTATTTTTACGCAAGCTGTTGATACATTGTCTCGATTTTATTTTATACGCACGTAAAACGCTGAAAATCTAGCTCGACAGGGCATCAGTTGCATTTCGCTTCTTTGTTTGTAACTAAACTCCATAAAGGACTGAGATGTCTCTATAAAGCCGACATCAACAAAGTACAGTATAGTAGTAGGTTAGGGGTGGACCATTAGAAATCCTGGGAGGGGGGTCAAAAATTTTTCAGTGTATGAATTTTTTTTTCGGCCCGAGTTTCCTGCAGGATTTTTTTTTTTGGGAGGTGCAAGCCTGCAGGTTTTTTTTTTCTGAGATCTTCTTTATAAATGCATGCAAGCTCCAATTTTTTGTTTTATACCTGGCCCAATCCATTTTTGGTATTAAACGCTGGAGAGTATATTTAAGTCAGACTGTGGAACCTTTGCCTAAAAAATGGCGAGAAATAAGAATTGAGATTGAGTGGTCGAGCGCCGAAGGCGCGAGCCGCTAGGGGGGTCTGGGGGCATGCCCCACCAGAAAACTTTGAAATCTGGATGCTCTGAAACTCCATTTCTAGTGTTCTGAGACAACAATTTCTGTCAAAAATGTTTGGCAAATTGATGTGGCTTCTCGTCGCTTTGCGTCTCTTTGTGTGGCTCCACATACAAGTGCTCGATTTCATTTTATATTTCTTGCTGTTTCTTTAGTTTATCTGGATATCAGAGTTAAGTATACGCAATTTCGTCTTTTTGTATAGTGAGTATTATGAGAATTTGACGAAAATGACAGAACCGGATGTCAAAATCGGGATTTTTCCTATCCCGATCACATTGGTCGGGATTCGGGATTTTCAAGCAAAATCGGGGTAATCTCGACGAAATCGGGACGGTTGGACAATCTGTAATGTATTTAAAAAAAATACTTGCGTGTAGTAGAGCAGGTTACATATTTCATGATGTTTACAGTGTTTTCAAATATGTACATAAACAAGGTTTTAATTTAAGATGTTCAGGGGCGGATCCAGGAAATCTATAAAGAGGGGGCCGGAGCAATTTTTATAGTGACAATATGGGCGCGTTAGCGCCCATCAGGAGCGCCAAAGGCGTGACAATCTAGGGGGGTTCGGGGGCATGCCCCCCCGAAAAATTTTGATAATTGGAGTACTCGGAGATGCAATCTGGTGCATTCTGGACGCCTAAATTTATCAATTGCTTGGATTCCATATTGAACAAGAAATGCTGAAATATTTAATAAAATAAAGGTGTGGTTGTCAAAGAAGTACAATAAACACTTTTAAAATGATGCGTGTTTTGATGAATGACATGACCTTTTCCAACTTAACAATAATACTAAATCAAAAATGAGCCACAGCAATAGCTAGCAATTGCGGCGAGAACGCAACCTCGCGCGAAAGCAGCAACATTTCCCCCCGGAAAATTGATGCTATACTGCATGCATTCTGGGAACATTTGTGACCAAAAATGAAGGCTTCGGATGACAGATTTTAAGATAATTTTTCAAAAACAAATTAAACAAACGAAATATCCCGTGGAAATGACTTTAAGAAGAGTCACTGCAGGGGTTGATTAATGTCATCCTTCTCTGGTTACCCTTGGCATAGTCGTCAACAATTGCACCATAATCTAAAGCTACGTCATTGTGAACAAAGAGCAGCAACAGTTGAGGCGGTCTTCTCCCATGGTGCTTCTGTAAACATTCTTGAAACTTGTTTATAAAGGCGGGTTGATTCGAACAACGCTTGATAATGTTCATATTGATAATAAAGGAAATATATCTCAGGAAACAAAGCAAAAGCTGCAAAATACCATCTGACAGACGTTGCTAACTAAAATATTAAAAAAATAATAATAATCCCAGGCAAAAGGGGGGGCCGCGGCCCCCTCGGCCCACCCCTAAATCCGCCCCTGATGTTGGTACATGTACCAGATAGACCTTTGAGGCAGGTAATTTTTGACAGCATTTGACTCAACCTGAAGTTGCTTTTTGATGAATTTTACTACCAGAGAGCATGTCATACTCTCATATGTTCCAGTTTAAAATAAATAAATAAATAAATAAATAAATAAATAAATGTATATATAACCAGTTGGCTTGCAGGATTTTATTTTTTTATGGTCAACTGCTTGCACGAATTTTTTTTGAGACAATTTTCCTTTGCAGGATTTTTTTTTTGGGAATTGTCACCCCCCCTCCCAAGATTTCTAATGGTCCGTCCCTTAGGTTAAGTCGCGAGAGTGTGCGGCTAAGAGCTAAACTACAGAGAAGAGTGCACTGTATTTATAATATATTCTTCGATCAAAGGCCACCTGTTTCGGATGATCAGGCCAGCGCTGTTTCGGTCTTTATGGTTTTATTAACAATAAACATCGACAGTGCTACTGCGAAAGGCAAGCCAATATATTTAGCCAAGGACGGTAGCTGTTGACAACCGTCGGGATAACTCGGAGTTGAAATGCCGGTGTATTACAAGAGTTTTCATACTCCACTACGTGGATTCAGTCGGTTGCACGTTGGCGTTTACAAGCTTAGTTTTGCCATTTAATTGTTTTATGTTACGCTGTTATCATAAGTTGTTCCGCTGTGGTGATGTGAATACCTTTTGTTAGATAAGTTTCGCAAATGGACCTTCCGGAGATGCTAATTCTCTTAATAATACCTTCAAAATAAACTAACTATTGCAACAATTGAGCTGATTACCGTTCGGCAACTGATAAACATGCGAGATGCTCTCCGAAGTTAAATTTGCATACTGATCCTAATAAAGTACATAATCGATCTGCTGATCTCGCGGCTTTTGTAAACGACTAAATTAAAATCATACCTTCCAAAGCTTCCGACCGACCACGACGCCATTGCGTTAATTCTGCTGGCTAGAAAAATAAGCAAAATTCTCCAGCTTTTGACCGTGATAGAAACAGTGAGAGAGCTGAAATTTACAATGAATTTACATTCTACGTGTCACTGAATTTATTACTGAAAGTGACATGCACGGGTGGTGTGGTCCGATCGGTTAACTATAAATATGCAGTAATTCGTATCCATGGATACACATCCTGGGTCTGTGGCACCTGGCACGCCATTTGGATTTTTGGGAAAATGTTGAGATCATTAGCTTCATCATAGGCGGCGGAGCAGGGGGGGCTGTAGCCCCCCTAACGAAAATTTGGGGAGGGGGCACAACCCCCCCCCCCCCCCCACGTTTTGGTGCCTAAAATATCGCTACAACGCTACTAGCCTGTTCCAGGCGTTCAGATAGTGCTCTGCTCGCAGGGTAGTTCCGTGGCGGCCGCTTCTCAGTTCTTGCTTTGCCATCGCCCGAGCACAGACGGCAGCACTTTAATGGGCCTTTCGAATGAAGCTTGAAGATCGCCTGTTAAGCAGTATGTAGCGATAATTCATCCCAGTCCGAAACAATGCCATAAATCAAGAGCGCGAGCTTAGCGGCGTCAAGTAATAAAATTGGATTGCATTCAGCAGCAAGTTCAAAAATAGCTTTACTGCGGTAAATCTTTAAGCGCCGTGACAATTCCTCTGATCCTAAAGCAACCGGAACCATGTGGATATGTTTTCGAAGTCTGCGGATGACCGCCGCTTCACATTTGTCGCGAGCCGCCGAACGCTTTTGCATTTGTTTAATTCGCAATGCCCAGCTAGAGCAGACAAATTTCACACTTTGCCGCCCCTCCCCCGTGTCCTTTAATTGGAATCTCCCAGATTCTGGGAGACACGTGACCAGCCTGAGCCAGGGGGCGCTTTCCATTCAACCAAAAATTCCGGAAATTCCGGGTTGGGAGGCGAATGGAACGTAAATTTCCCGGAATAAAATTCCGGAATTTTAGGGGCGCGATCCATTCGACCAAAATTTCCGGAAATTCCGGTACAAAATCGAATGGAACAGAAATTTTCGAAAAATTCATTTCGGAAATTTTGGTCAACCTCTCGAGGTTGTCCCGTTTTCCGGAAATGTCGAATTTCCGGAAATTTTCTGTTCCATTTGGCATTTCTACCCGGTGCGACGATTCAGCCGTGGTTGTTGCCTCGTGAAAAGCTGCAACATGGTGACGCAAGGAGATTTTTATTATTGTTGCATCGTTTCTTCACGTTTGACGGTTTAGAATTCTTTCTTCGATATGTTTTTCGATGATTCAGGAAATATCGAACCTGCCGCTCAGGTACGTTGAAAACAAAGCTGAATGAACTTGAGCAATACGCTTGTACAATGCTCGAACTTCTTTGTATACGAATTCCCGCCAGTTGTGAATATTCCTTGTTTGTGGAACTGAGTTCGTGTTCTTACTATGAAAATAAACTTACTGTTTTTATAGGTACTATGGAAGAATTACAGCAAGTCTCAACAACATCACCTGCTGAAGAAACGAGATCGGTTCATTTAAGTGGAAAATACCGTTCCATTCGACATATTAAAATTTCGGAAATTCAATCCGGATTTTTTGGTCGAATGGATCGCGCCCTAGGACAACCTCGCGAGGTTGTCCTAAAATTCCAGAAAATCGGAACAACCGGAAAATACCGTTCCATTCGACCATTCCTGCTCGGCCCAGTTTCTCCGAGCCGGAATCGAACGTGTCCGCATAGTCAAGATGGCGTCTCAATCTCAGTGCACGGCGTGTTTGTTTTTCACCGAAAGCTTACAGCTCTTACTCGAGCAAGATTGCTCACATAACATAGCTAGTACAACAGCAGAAATGGCCACAGCTAGGACTGGTAAGTAGCACAGAAATGCTTATAAGCTTATGGATTATAAAACGAATGTAATATTTAAAGTCACGAGCACAAAGTAGTCGCCGACTCGATTTTTAAAAATTCCTTCGCATGTGACAGCTAGCTGCATTGAACAAAATAATATCATCGTTCTCGCTTAAAATATCGTTCGTTTTAACTTCAGAGTCATCGAACAACGCCAAAGCAAGTAAAGAGGCAACGAGTTCGCCGTTTGTTTTGCTTTGGTTTATTTTGTATTTTCGCGCGAAACTTGGAACGTGATGGCCTGGAACAACCAACCGGAAAAAAACTGTTCCATTCGCCACACGGAATACCCGGAATTTCAAACCGGAATTTTTGGTCGAATGGAAAGCGCCCAGGGTCTCTCTCTCTCTCTCGCTCCAGGGGGCGGGAAGAAGAGAGACCCTGGGAACGAGGTTGCGATCATCGCAGAAATCTGGGACGCGTTGGGAAAATAGAAACGTTACCGATTTTTCCCGATTTGTCTACGACCATCCCAGATGATGGGTGCACTAGCATTGGTAACGTTACCTTGCATATAGGGGCGCCTTACATATAGGGGCACCTTACATATACAAGACTACGAGCAGTCTCTCTTTCCCAGCGTTAGTCCGTCGAGCGAGAAACTAAAAAACATTAGCGAACGGATAATGGCCGCGCGAAACTGGGGGCGAGGCAGGCGCGCGGGAAAAGAGAGACTACAGACAAAGCCCAAGCGAATGCACTTTCACGATCGAGTGATTTTTCGGTATCAGATTTACTTCTTTTGACATCCTGTCAATCTACATGTCATCGCAATGGGGGAGATCTACCCGAAACCAAATCCCTTTTAGCGCGAAGAGAGTAAAATGCCGCGAAAGAGAGTTCACGCACGATGAATTGTGTGACAATATTCCAAAGGAAATTAATTGGAGCACTTCTTGGCCTTTATACTTTATTGATCACCAGACAGGCTGCATACGATTGTAGTACATATAATCATAGTTATATATAAATCATCACTTATTGCAAACTTTCAAAACGTTCCCTCAGAAAGCACAGTTTTTATAAAGCAAGTTTATGACCATGTCCTCCTATTGTCTAGCAAACAAAACAGAACAATTAAAGTACTTTCATTAACCCATGAAATAGAAGTTATAGCTGCAATGAAAATAGATTACAAATCTCAATATCTTCTGCTTCAAAATGCCTCTCACAGGTAAACACATTGTCGTTCTTGATTCTCTCCCTAAATTCGCGATCTACTTCTCTCGTTTTCGTTATCTCGTTCAACCAATCGTCTCTCCATTTCTTGTACGCGTCGTTCTTCGCTGCCGGTAGCTTCAAAATTCCTACACCTTTCGTTCTTCTGCACGTTCCACAACCAGTCACTGCACAGTTCTCACCTGGCATTGTGATACTGAACTTTTGTTTTTCGTATTTATGCTATTTTATCCTCGATCGCACAACAATTTATCAAAATATAAGCAAAAGATTACTCGCGTATCGAGAGTCATGTCACTCCGGACGCCATCTTTAGTTTTCATGTGCAGGGTCAATATCACGTGACTACACAAAAAGAATAACAAAGACATAGTTCTTTGAAGTTCGCCGGCTTTCATAACCAGTCCCCTCTACTAACTATGATATAATGAGGACTCAATGATAATTGTTTTGCACAATATTAGTGTTGGATTGGAAGAGATTCCTTCAAACGTTTTATAATCTTACAACAACATGAAGTTAACTCTGTATCAGTGTTGGTTTGGAAGAGATTCCTTAAAACATTTTATAATCTTACAACAACATGAAAATAACAAGTTTTCTTGCACAAAACCTTGCAACTAGGGAAGGCCTACTCTGGGACCTTAAGTCGCCTTAAGTCGCCTTAAGTCGCCTAAAGTCGCCCAAAGTCGCCTAAAGTCGCCTTAAGTCGCCCTTTGTCGCTTAAGGTCGCCTGAAGTCGTTAGGCTTAAAAAAGGCCTGCACACCTTAAAATTGCCCTAAAAGGTTTCACTTTTACTATTTCTTGAATATATAATAATTTTATTGCCCCAAATCTCTTATTTATTTCCCATATATGATTATATACTGCAAGTGTATGGCCCCATGCAGTACAGCACCATGCTTCAATAGTCATGCACCATGCCCAAGTTGCTTCAATTATATTTGCTGAGCCCTACAAAGGATGGACCATTTTATTTTTGAAGGGGGGGGGGGGGGGGCAAATACCAAGGAAAAAAATTCACGCACAGATAAAGTATAGAAAAGTATGGAAAAATCACAAAAAAAAAATTCTTGCACAGCCTCAAGATGGTAAAAAAAAAAAATTCATGCTTGCTAAAACAAAATGCCCACCCCCCACCCCTAAAAATAAAATGGTCCATCCCCAAGGAGGGTACACTCATTCATCTTCAAAACATTGACAGCTATTTCTATAGGTTTACTTATATTTCATGGACAAAGTGTTGCTGAAAGGATGAAGTTGTGACTTATATTATAATCAACATTTAATATGAGCAACATCATAAAAAAGAAACACTGCTGATCAGCAGTCAATACTGATATACTGTGATGGTGCAGGCATTCCTTCACCTTCAGGGTATTATAACAACAGTGAGAGCTGTTTTGGATCACTAAGATCACAATAATTTGAAAAGTATTTTGGGGTTAAGCCCAATTATTGCTTATCACTTTTACATTGAGCAAGTAAGCTTGAAAAGATCATAAGCTTAACCAAAGGCAATGTAACTGTATACAAATGTACTTAACTTTTAAGCTTACTTACCCAACGTGAAAGAGCAACCAAAAATGGGCCATTTCTCCCGCATACAACCTCTAAGCTGCGTTCTAGCCATCCAACATTATTCTATTTATAACCAATCGTAACTGAACGTTAAACTTGAAAAAAACTTGAAACTTCTTTACAACTTGTACATGTCATCTTCTTGACAGCTTGATGAAGCAAAGAATTTAAATCAACCTATACGCTCAAGATTGCAAAATTTGCGTTGATTATGTTACTATGATGGCTCTCTGTCACAAAGGTCAAAAGGATTTCTTGTTATCAACCATTAAGCAGGAATGTGCAAAGGATTTGCAGCTGCTTCCAGCAGGAAAATTTTTTCCTCACTCGAGCAAACATGGCCGCCACATGTTTTGACCACGTGACTTCTTTTTGGAACATGGAAGCCAACGCGCGCGGGCGCGCGCGCACTCAATTGCAAACAAAGCCAAAGCTGAAGTGTTGCTGTTGTTGAAATTGAAACACATTCCCACTTTACAGTACAGCGCTAGCCTGACTAGGCTTCGTGGCTCCCTCTAGGCTACCACTCACGTGCTTTACCTTCGTGGCGTAGATTGTCAATCAAGCTGGCCTGGAATTTTTGAAATCGTTCTTGTAGCCATTGACTGGCTTCTTGCTTGTTTTGCTAAAAGAAAACTTATTCCGACAACTCAATTCAAGGTATGGTAGATGTAAATTTCTGAAATTTATTGGTTAAGCGAGCGCGGGAGCTAGTCGCGCGCGGGAGGAAAAGAAACGCGCGAAGCATGGAAACCATCTACGATTGGAAAGGAATTCTGGGAGAATCAAAATGGCGGACGCCAATGTAAATATTGTCAACTCTGTCATTTGCTGTGCATTCATTTGTGATCCATTATTTTCTGGAAATTTTTGAGGTAATAATTAACTTATACACCGGTAAATCTGTTAACAGCCTCATCAGTAACACTATTTAGTTTTGTTTTGACAGGTTTAAATTAAAATGTTGCCAGGTGGAAAAGTGTGAGAGAATTTCGGGCCTGTAAGCAGAACTAAACAACCCTGCTAGAATATCTCCTACGAGGGTTCGGTTCCCTGTCAGTGGAACATCCAAGTTTTCAGGAGCCGGATAAATAGTTGGAGAAAATGGGAAAGATGCGCTATTGAGAAGGACCCTCGCTTACGGTACCAAATAATTATGATATTGGAATATTCTATTGGACTAAGGCAGGAGAACAACAAATTGGCTGGGTGCCTGACCAAACAGTTTTGGATGTCGTTTGTCAAGCTTTCGAGCCAAAATTGACTGTGCAACTGCCACAACAGTGGCAGATAAATTAACCAAATTTATGTAATATGTGAAATCGAGAAGTGATTTTTAATTAACTAATTCGATGCCTTTGTTCAGGGCCATTCCATTTTATATCCACACCCCCCCTATGGATGAGATTTTCTGAGGGGGTTTCGAAAGTCATTTCTGAGGGGGGTGGCCGAGTCGGCGCCTTTGATCTTTTGAATATTTCTGAGGGGTGTTGAAGAAAAATGGCCTTTTTTCTGTGGGGTAAAGAAAAATTGGGTTATTTCTGAAGGGGGGGAACGTGTCGGCACTTTGATCTTTTTTTCTTAGGGGTTTAATTTGGACTGACCTCATCTATAGGGGGGTGTGGAAAAAAAAATGGAATGGCCCTCATTGTTGTATAAATAAGTCAAGGAAAATGTATGTTAGTTTGATTCAGATCAGGTATCCATTTTTAAGTGAAAAAGTTGGATTTTTTTCCCAAGATTTTGTTTGGCAGTGTATATGATCTTTATATTTTTGTATGATTATTGTTTTTATTGCAATATCTTAAAAACATTTAAGCAGCTAACTGAATTTTTTCTCATTCTAGATAAGTAATATTGTTCCTGCCTCTTGTTTGGCTAATTAATGTTCATAATACAATTTAGCATTCATATTATTTATATAATGTTGTTGTTGTTATTGTAATAATTTGAATCTCAGTATAGCTAAAACAGTGTTCCATTTAAGAGACGGGTCTCGGGTCAAAAACCCGACGGCAACGGCTACCTGACCCGATAATCGACTAAAGTATAATAAATTATAAAAATACTACAATCATAAAAGAGAAAAAGGTAAATTAAGGAATGAAGTTTCTAAAGGAAAAGACTAGATATCAACGGAAAAGACATTTCAAAAGACAATCAAATTCAACAAAATTCCGAAGGCGACTTGAGTGGCGAGGTATGAAAGGTAATTTAGCAAACAAAAGAGGACGCGCCCCAGAAATAATAATTGTCTTGCTATGGCATTGTTAATTTCCATACTTGTTAGTTCAGGATAAAATAAACACAGTTCGATGATTTCACCAAGGCTCAAGAAACTGAGAAACTGCATTCATTCTTGGTTAGGGGTGGACCATTAGAAATCCTGGGAGGGGGGTCAAAAATTTTTCAGTGTATGAATTTTTTTTTCGGCCCGAGTTTCCTGCAGGATTTTTTTTTTTGGGAGGTGCAAGCCTGCAGGTTTTTTTTTTCTGAGATCTTCTTTATAAATGCATGCAAGCTCCAATTTTTTGTTTTATACCTGGCCCAATCCATTTTTGGTATTAAACGCTGGAGAGTATATTTAAGTCAGACTGTGGAACCTTTGCCTAAAAAATGGCGAGAAATAAGAATTGAGATTGAGTGGTCGAGCGCCGAAGGCGCGAGCCGCTAGGGGGGTCTGGGGGCATGCCCCACCAGAAAACTTTGAAATCTGGATGCTCTGAAACTCCATTTTCTAGTGTTCTGAGACAACAATTTCTGTCAAAAATGTTTGGCAAATTGATGTGGCTTCTCGTCGCTTTGCGTCTCTTTGTGTGGCTCCACATACAAGTGCTCGATTTCATTTTATATTTCTTGCTGTTTCTTTAGTTTATCTGGATATCAGAGTTAAGTATACGCAATTTCGTCTTTTTGTATAGTGAGTATTATGAGAATTTGACGAAAATGACAGAACCGGATGTCAAAATCGGGATTTTTCCTATCCCGATCACATTGGTCGGGATTCGGGATTTTCAAGCAAAATCGGGGTAATCTCGACGAAATCGGGACGGTTGGACAATCTGTAATGTATTTAAAAAAAATACTTGCGTGTAGTAGAGCAGGTTACATATTTCATGATGTTTACAGTGTTTTCAAATATGTACATAAACAAGGTTTTAATTTAAGATGTTCAGGGGCGGATCCAGGAAATCTATAAAGAGGGGGCCGGAGCAATTTTTATAGTGACAATATGGGCGCGTTAGCGCCCATCAGGAGCGCCAAAGGCGTGACAATCTAGGGGGGTTCGGGGGCATGCCCCCCCGAAAAATTTTGATAATTGGAGTACTCGGAGATGCAATCTGGTGCATTCTGGACGCCTAAATTTATCAATTGCTTGGATTCCATATTGAACAAGAAATGCTGAAATATTTAATAAAATAAAGGTGTGGTTGTCAAAGAAGTACAATAAACACTTTTAAAATGATGCGTGTTTTGATGAATGACATGACCTTTTCCAACTTAACAATAATACTAAATCAAAAATGAGCCACAGCAATAGCTAGCAATTGCGGCGAGAACGCAACCTCGCGCGAAAGCAGCAACATTTCCCCCCGGAAAATTGATGCTATACTGCATGCATTCTGGGAACATTTGTGACCAAAAATGAAGGCTTCGGATGACAGATTTTAAGATAATTTTTCAAAAACAAATTAAACAACGAAATATCCCGTGGAAATGACTTTAAGAAGAGTCACTGCAGGGGTTGATTAATGTCATCCTTCTCTGGTTACCCTTGGCATAGTCGTCAACAATTGCACCATAATCTAAAGCTACGTCATTGTGAACAAAGAGCAGCAACAGTTGAGGCGGTCTTCTCCCATGGTGCTTCTGTAAACATTCTTGAAACTTGTTTATAAAGGCGGGTTGATTCGAACAACGCTTGATAATGTTCATATTGATAATAAAGGAAATATATCTCAGGAAACAAAGCAAAAGCTGCAAAATACCATCTGACAGACGTTGCTAACTAAAATATTAAAAAAATAATAATAATCCCAGGCAAAAGGGGGGGCCGCGGCCCCCTCGGCCCACCCCTAAATCCGCCCCTGATGTTGGTACATGTACCAGATAGACCTTTGAGGCAGGTAATTTTTGACAGCATTTGACTCAACCTGAAGTTGCTTTTTGATGAATTTTACTACCAGAGAGCATGTCATACTCTCATATGTTCCAGTTTAAAATAAATAAATAAATAAATAAATAAATAAATAAATGTATATATAACCAGTTGGCTTGCAGGATTTTATTTTTTTATGGTCAACTGCTTGCACGAATTTTTTTTGAGACAATTTTCCTTTGCAGGATTTTTTTTTTGGGAATTGTCACCCCCCCTCCCAAGATTTCTAATGGTCCGTCCCTTAGGTTAAGTCGCGAGAGTGTGCGGCTAAGAGCTAAACTACAGAGAAGAGTGCACTGTATTTATAATATATTCTTCGATCAAAGGCCACCTGTTTCGGATGATCAGGCCAGCGCTGTTTCGGTCTTTATGGTTTTATTAACAATAAACATCGACAGTGCTACTGCGAAAGGCAAGCCAATATATTTAGCCAAGGACGGTAGCTGTTGACAACCGTCGGGATAACTCGGAGTTGAAATGCCGGTGTATTACAAGAGTTTTCATACTCCACTACGTGGATTCAGTCGGTTGCACGTTGGCGTTTACAAGCTTAGTTTTGCCATTTAATTGTTTTATGTTACGCTGTTATCATAAGTTGTTCCGCTGTGGTGATGTGAATACCTTTTGTTAGATAAGTTTCGCAAATGGACCTTCCGGAGATGCTAATTCTCTTAATAATACCTTCAAAATAAACTAACTATTGCAACAATTGAGCTGATTACCGTTCGGCAACTGATAAACATGCGAGATGCTCTCCGAAGTTAAATTTGCATACTGATCCTAATAAAGTACATAATCGATCTGCTGATCTCGCGGCTTTTGTAAACGACTAAATTAAAATCATACCTTCCAAAGCTTCCGACCGACCACGACGCCATTGCGTTAATTCTGCTGGCTAGAAAAATAAGCAAAATTCTCCAGCTTTTGACCGTGATAGAAACAGTGAGAGAGCTGAAATTTACAATGAATTTACATTCTACGTGTCACTGAATTTATTACTGAAAGTGACATGCAGGGGTGGTGTGGTCCGATCGGTTAACTATAAATATGCAGTAATTCGTATCCATGGATACACATCCTGGGTCTGTGGCACCTGGCACGCCATTTGGATTTTTGGGAAAATGTTGAGATCATTAGCTTCATCATAGGCGGCGGAGCAGGGGGGGCTGTAGCCCCCCCTAACGAAAATTTGGGGAGGGGGCACAACCCCCCCCCCCCCCCACGTTTTGGTGCCTAAAATATCGCTACAACGCTACTAGCCTGTTCCAGGCGTTCAGATAGTGCTCTGCTCGCAGGGTAGTTCCGTGGCGGCCGCTTCTCAGTTCTTGCTTTGCCATCGCCCGAGCACAGACGGCAGCACTTTAATGGGCCTTTCGAATGAAGCTTGAAGATCGCCTGTTAAGCAGTATGTAGCGATAATTCATCCCAGTCCGAAACAATGCCATAAATCAAGAGCGCGAGCTTAGCGGCGTCAAGTAATAAAATTGGATTGCATTCAGCAGCAAGTTCAAAAATAGCTTTACTGCGGTAAATCTTTAAGCGCCGTGACAATTCCTCTGATCCTAAAGCAACCGGAACCATGTGGATATGTTTTCGAAGTCTGCGGATGACCGCCGCTTCACATTTGTCGCGAGCCGCCGAACGCTTTTGCATTTGTTTAATTCGCAATGCCCAGCTAGAGCAGACAAATTTCACACTTTGCCGCCCCTCCCCCGTGTCCTTTAATTGGAATCTCCCAGATTCTGGGAGACACGTGACCAGCCTGAGCCAGGGGGCGCTTTCCATTCAACCAAAAATTCCGGAAATTCCGGGTTGGGAGGCGAATGGAACGTAAATTTCCCGGAATAAAATTCCGGAATTTTAGGGGCGCGATCCATTCGACCAAAATTTCCGGAAATTCCGGTACAAAATCGAATGGAACAGAAATTTTCGAAAAATTCATTTCGGAAATTTTGGTCAACCTCTCGAGGTTGTCCCGTTTTCCGGAAATGTCGAATTTCCGGAAATTTTCTGTTCCATTTGGCATTTCTACCCGGTGCGACGATTCAGCCGTGGTTGTTGCCTCGTGAAAAGCTGCAACATGGTGACGCAAGGAGATTTTTATTATTGTTGCATCGTTTCTTCACGTTTGACGGTTTAGAATTCTTTCTTCGATATGTTTTTCGATGATTCAGGAAATATCGAACCTGCCGCTCAGGTACGTTGAAAACAAAGCTGAATGAACTTGAGCAATACGCTTGTACAATGCTCGAACTTCTTTGTATACGAATTCCCGCCAGTTGTGAATATTCCTTGTTTGTGGAACTGAGTTCGTGTTCTTACTATGAAAATAAACTTACTGTTTTTATAGGTACTATGGAAGAATTACAGCAAGTCTCAACAACATCACCTGCTGAAGAAACGAGATCGGTTCATTTAAGTGGAAAATACCGTTCCATTCGACATATTAAAATTTCGGAAATTCAATCCGGATTTTTTGGTCGAATGGATCGCGCCCTAGGACAACCTCGCGAGGTTGTCCTAAAATTCCAGAAAATCGGAACAACCGGAAAATACCGTTCCATTCGACCATTCCTGCTCGGCCCAGTTTCTCCGAGCCGGAATCGAACGTGTCCGCATAGTCAAGATGGCGTCTCAATCTCAGTGCACGGCGTGTTTGTTTTTCACCGAAAGCTTACAGCTCTTACTCGAGCAAGATTGCTCACATAACATAGCTAGTACAACAGCAGAAATGGCCACAGCTAGGACTGGTAAGTAGCACAGAAATGCTTATAAGCTTATGGATTATAAAACGAATGTAATATTTAAAGTCACGAGCACAAAGTAGTCGCCGACTCGATTTTTAAAAATTCCTTCGCATGTGACAGCTAGCTGCATTGAACAAAATAATATCATCGTTCTCGCTTAAAATATCGTTCGTTTTAACTTCAGAGTCATCGAACAACGCCAAAGCAAGTAAAGAGGCAACGAGTTCGCCGTTTGTTTTGCTTTGGTTTATTTTGTATTTTCGCGCGAAACTTGGAACGTGATGGCCTGGAACAACCAACCGGAAAAAAACTGTTCCATTCGCCACACGGAATACCCGGAATTTCAAACCGGAATTTTTGGTCGAATGGAAAGCGCCCAGGGTCTCTCTCTCTCTCTCGCTCCAGGGGGCGGGAAGAAGAGAGACCCTGGGAACGAGGTTGCGATCATCGCAGAAATCTGGGACGCGTTGGGAAAATAGAAACGTTACCGATTTTTCCCGATTTGTCTACGACCATCCCAGATGATGGGTGCACTAGCATTGGTAACGTTACCTTGCATATAGGGGCGCCTTACATATAGGGGCACCTTACATATACAAGACTACGAGCAGTCTCTCTTTCCCAGCGTTAGTCCGTCGAGCGAGAAACTAAAAAACATTAGCGAACGGATAATGGCCGCGCGAAACTGGGGGCGAGGCAGGCGCGCGGGAAAAGAGAGACTACAGACAAAGCCCAAGCGAATGCACTTTCACGATCGAGTGATTTTTCGGTATCAGATTTACTTCTTTTGACATCCTGTCAATCTACATGTCATCGCAATGGGGGAGATCTACCCGAAACCAAATCCCTTTTAGCGCGAAGAGAGTAAAATGCCGCGAAAGAGAGTTCACGCACGATGAATTGTGTGACAATATTCCAAAGGAAATTAATTGGAGCACTTCTTGGCCTTTATACTTTATTGATCACCAGACAGGCTGCATACGATTGTAGTACATATAATCATAGTTATATATAAATCATCACTTATTGCAAACTTTCAAAACGTTCCCTCAGAAAGCACAGTTTTTATAAAGCAAGTTTATGACCATGTCCTCCTATTGTCTAGCAAACAAAACAGAACAATTAAAGTACTTTCATTAACCCATGAAATAGAAGTTATAGCTGCAATGAAAATAGATTACAAATCTCAATATCTTCTGCTTCAAAATGCCTCTCACAGGTAAACACATTGTCGTTCTTGATTCTCTCCCTAAATTCGCGATCTACTTCTCTCGTTTTCGTTATCTCGTTCAACCAATCGTCTCTCCATTTCTTGTACGCGTCGTTCTTCGCTGCCGGTAGCTTCAAAATTCCTACACCTTTCGTTCTTCTGCACGTTCCACAACCAGTCACTGCACAGTTCTCACCTGGCATTGTGATACTGAACTTTTGTTTTTCGTATTTATGCTATTTTATCCTCGATCGCACAACAATTTATCAAAATATAAGCAAAAGATTACTCGCGCATCGAGAGTCATGTCACTCCGGACGCCATCTTTAGTTTTCATGTGCAGGGTCAATATCACGTGACTACACAAAAAGAATAACAAAGACATAGTTCTTTGAAGTTCGCCGGCTTTCATAACCAGTCCCCTCTACTAACTATGATATAATGAGGACTCAATGATAATTGTTTTGCACAATATTAGTGTTGGATTGGAAGAGATTCCTTCAAACGTTTTATAATCTTACAACAACATGAAGTTAACTCTGTATCAGTGTTGGTTTGGAAGAGATTCCTTAAAACATTTTATAATCTTACAACAACATGAAAATAACAAGTTTTCTTGCACAAAACCTTGCAACTAGGGAAGGCCTACTCTGGGACCTTAAGTCGCCTTAAGTCGCCTTAAGTCGCCTAAAGTCGCCCAAAGTCGCCTAAAGTCGCCTTAAGTCGCCCTTTGTCGCTTAAGGTCGCCTGAAGTCGTTAGGCTTAAAAAAGGCCTGCACACCTTAAAATTGCCCTAAAAGGTTTCACTTTTACTATTTCTTGAATATATAATAATTTTATTGCCCCAAATCTCTTATTTATTTCCCATATATGATTATATACTGCAAGTGTATGGCCCCATGCAGTACAGCACCATGCTTCAATAGTCATGCACCATGCCCAAGTTGCTTCAATTATATTTGCTGAGCCCTACAAAGGATGGACCATTTTATTTTTGAAGGGGGGGGGGGGGGGGGGGCAAATACCAAGGAAAAAAATTCACGCACAGATAAAGTATAGAAAAGTATGGAAAAATCACAAAAAAAAAATTCTTGCACAGCCTCAAGATGGTAAAAAAAAAAAAATTCATGCTTGCTAAAACAAAATGCCCACCCCCCACCCCTAAAAATAAAATGGTCCATCCCCAAGGAGGGTACACTCATTCATCTTCAAAACATTGACAGCTATTTCTATAGGTTTACTTATATTTCATGGACAAAGTGTTGCTGAAAGGATGAAGTTGTGACTTATATTATAATCAACATTTAATATGAGCAACATCATAAAAAAGAAACACTGCTGATCAGCAGTCAATACTGATATACTGTGATGGTGCAGGCATTCCTTCACCTTCAGGGTATTATAACAACAGTGAGAGCTGTTTTGGATCACTAAGATCACAATAATTTGAAAAGTATTTTGGGGTTAAGCCCAATTATTGCTTATCACTTTTACATTGAGCAAGTAAGCTTGAAAAGATCATAAGCTTAACCAAAGGCAATGTAACTGTATACAAATGTACTTAACTTTTAAGCTTACTTACCCAACGTGAAAGAGCAACCAAAAATGGGCCATTTCTCCCGCATACAACCTCTAAGCTGCGTTCTAGCCATCCAACATTATTCTATTTATAACCAATCGTAACTGAACGTTAAACTTGAAAAAAACTTGAAACTTCTTTACAACTTGTACATGTCATCTTCTTGACAGCTTGATGAAGCAAAGAATTTAAATCAACCTATACGCTCAAGATTGCAAAATTTGCGTTGATTATGTTACTATGATGGCTCTCTGTCACAAAGGTCAAAAGGATTTCTTGTTATCAACCATTAAGCAGGAATGTGCAAAGGATTTGCAGCTGCTTCCAGCAGGAAAATTTTTTCCTCACTCGAGCAAACATGGCCGCCACATGTTTTGACCACGTGACTTCTTTTTGGAACATGGAAGCCAACGCGCGCGGGCGCGCGCGCACTCAATTGCAAACAAAGCCAAAGCTGAAGTGTTGCTGTTGTTGAAATTGAAACACATTCCCACTTTACAGTACAGCGCTAGCCTGACTAGGCTTCGTGGCTCCCTCTAGGCTACCACTCACGTGCTTTACCTTCGTGGCGTAGATTGTCAATCAAGCTGGCCTGGAATTTTTGAAATCGTTCTTGTAGCCATTGACTGGCTTCTTGCTTGTTTTGCTAAAAGAAAACTTATTCCGACAACTCAATTCAAGGTATGGTAGATGTAAATTTCTGAAATTTATTGGTTAAGCGAGCGCGGGAGCTAGTCGCGCGCGGGAGGAAAAGAAACGCGCGAAGCATGGAAACCATCTACGATTGGAAAGGAATTCTGGGAGAATCAAAATGGCGGACGCCAATGTAAATATTGTCAACTCTGTCATTTGCTGTGCATTCATTTGTGATCCATTATTTTCTGGAAATTTTTGAGGTAATAATTAACTTATACACCGGTAAATCTGTTAACAGCCTCATCAGTAACACTATTTAGTTTTGTTTTGACAGGTTAAATTAAAATGTTGCCAGGTGGAAAAGTGTGAGAGAATTTCGGGCCTGTAAGCAGAACTAAACAACCCTGCTAGAATATCTCCTACGAGGGTTCGGTTCCCTGTCAGTGGAACATCCAAGTTTTCAGGAGCCGGATAAATAGTTGGAGAAAATGGGAAAGATGCGCTATTGAGAAGGACCCTCGCTTACGGTACCAAATAATTATGATATTGGAATATTCTATTGGACTAAGGCAGGAGAACAACAAATTGGCTGGGTGCCTGACCAAACAGTTTTGGATGTCGTTTGTCAAGCTTTCGAGCCAAAATTGACTGTGCAACTGCCACAACAGTGGCAGATAAATTAACCAAATTTATGTAATATGTGAAATCGAGAAGTGATTTTTAATTAACTAATTCGATGCCTTTGTTCAGGGCCATTCCATTTTATATCCACACCCCCCCTATGGATGAGATTTTCTGAGGGGGTTTCGAAAGTCATTTCTGAGGGGGGTGGCCGAGTCGGCGCCTTTGATCTTTTGAATATTTCTGAGGGGTGTT
>JAJGOT010000474.1:630000-642500 GCA_022457155.1 Cladopsammia gracilis
TTTATAAACAAGTTTCAAGAATGTTTACAGAAGCACCATGGGAGAAGACCGCCTCAACTGTTGCTGCTCTTTGTTCACAATGACGTAGCTTTAGATTATGGTGCAATTGTTGACGACTATGCCAAGGGTAACCAGAGAAGGATGACATTAATCAACCCCTGCAGTGACTCTTCTTAAAGTCATTTCCACGGGATATTTCGTTTGTTTAATTTGTTTTTGAAAAATTATCTTAAAATCTGTCATCCGAAGCCTTCATTTTTGGTCACAAATGTTCCCAGAATGCATGCAGTATAGCATCAATTTTCCGGGGGGAAATGTTGCTGCTTTCGCGCGAGGTTGCGTTCTCGCCGCAATTGCTAGCTATTGCTGTGGCTCATTTTTGATTTAGTATTATTGTTAAGTTGGAAAAGGTCATGTCATTCATCAAAACACGCATCATTTTAAAAGTGTTTATTGTACTTCTTTGACAACCACACCTTTATTTTATTAAATATTTCAGCATTTCTTGTTCAATATGGAATCCAAGCAATTGATAAATTTAGGCGTCCAGAATGCACCAGATTGCATCTCCGAGTACTCCAATTATCAAAATTTTTCGGGGGGGCATGCCCCCGAACCCCCCTAGATTGTCACGCCTTTGGCGCTCCTGATGGGCGCTAACGCGCCCATATTGTCACTATAAAAATTGCTCCGGCCCCCTCTTTATAGATTTCCTGGATCCGCCCCTGAACATCTTAAATTAAAACCTTGTTTATGTACATATTTGAAAACACTGTAAACATCATGAAATATGTAACCTGCTCTACTACACGCAAGTATTTTTTTTAAATACATTACAGATTGTCCAACCGTCCCGATTTCGTCGAGATTACCCCGATTTTGCTTGAAAATCCCGAATCCCGACCAATGTGATCGGGATAGGAAAAATCCCGATTTTGACATCCGGTTCTGTCATTTTCGTCAAATTCTCATAATACTCACTATACAAAAAGACGAAATTGCGTATACTTAACTCTGATATCCAGATAAACTAAAGAAACAGCAAGAAATATAAAATGAAATCGAGCACTTGTATGTGGAGCCACACAAAGAGACGCAAAGCGACGAGAAGCCACATCAATTTGCCAAACATTTTTGACAGAAATTGTTGTCTCAGAACACTAGAAATGGAGTTTCAGAGCATCCAGATTTCAAAGTTTTCTGGTGGGGCATGCCCCCAGACCCCCCTAGCGGCTCGCGCCTTCGGCGCTCGACCACTCAATCTCAATTCTTATTTCTCGCCATTTTTTAGGCAAAGGTTCCACAGTCTGACTTAAATATACTCTCCAGCGTTTAATACCAAAAATGGATTGGGCCAGGTATAAAACAAAAAATTGGAGCTTGCATGCATTTATAAAGAAGATCTCAGAAAAAAAAAACCTGCAGGCTTGCACCTCCCAAAAAAAAAAATCCTGCAGGAAACTCGGGCCGAAAAAAAAATTCATACACTGAAAAATTTTTGACCCCCCTCCCAGGATTTCTAATGGTCCACCCCTAACCAAGAATGAATGCAGTTTCTCAGTTTCTTGAGCCTTGGTGAAATCATCGAACTGTGTTTATTTTATCCTGAACTAACAAGTATGGAAATTAACAATGCCATAGCAAGACAATTATTATTTCTGGGGCGCGTCCTCTTTTGTTTGCTAAATTACCTTTCATACCTCGCCACTCAAGTCGCCTTCGGAATTTTGTTGAATTTGATTGTCTTTTGAAATGTCTTTTCCGTTGATATCTAGTCTTTTCCTTTAGAAACTTCATTCCTTAATTTACCTTTTTCTCTTTTATGATTGTAGTATTTTTATAATTTATTATACTTTAGTCGATTATCGGGTCAGGTAGCCGTTGCCGTCGGGTTTTTGACCCGAGACCCGTCTCTTAAATGGAACACTGATTTATAAGGGCGCCTTACATATAGAGGCGAGTTCACGGACACCGCTTGTTACACAATCGCGAGCGATATCGCGCAAGGTTACATTACATATAGGGGCGCCTTACATATAGGGGTGAGTTCACGTATACCGCTTGTTACTCAATCGCGCGTGATGTCGCGCGAGGCTACGTTACGTACATGTATAAGGGCGACTTACATATAGGGGCAAGTTCACGCAAACCGCTTGTTACACAATCGCGCGCCATGTCGCGCGAGGTTACCTTACATATAAGGGAGCCTTGCATATAGGGGCGAGTTCACGCACACCGCTTGTCACACAATCGCGTGCGATGTCCCTTCCATATAAGGGCGCCTTACAAAAAGGGCGATTTCACTTATACCGCTTGTTACTCGCGCGAGGTTACCATACATATAAGGGCCCTTTACATATAGGGACGAGGGGAAACAGTTAGTCTTTAAAAGCAAGAAAAAATAGTATTTAAAACAGTTCTGTTGAATTGTAAGGTTACTTTGAATCTTGCCTTGTTAATTCATGTCTGGCGTGCTTGATATCTTACTGGAAGTTCACTTCGCAGGCGACGGAGAAGGACAGAGAATCACTGGCTTCATTGTGGTACAGCCTTCAGTTCCAAAACAATCAATAGTAAACAACGTGGTTTGCAGGAACGATGACTGTCGCCATGTCGGACATCTTCTTATCATGTTTAAACTATATCATAAAACGTTCTTACGCATGCGCATGAGTATAGACTTCTTGGAGCCTCTTGTTCTTTCAAAACACTTGTCATGTTTCCCTGCAGACGTTTGTTTGTATTTATTTGATTTTAACAACAACAATTTATTGACAGCAATTAAAATAGAAACAATATGTTTATTGTCCCGCAAATATAGCTACGAAGCTAATCTAGGCGGGGCAAGGCAAAGCAATAACACATCTTACAACAACAAAAAAACTACGAAATTACAAGCAGAAAAAAACAGAGTATAGAAAAAAGCGTTTTCAGGAATAGCCGTGTTTGGTACTTGTAACTGAAATATCCAATATTTCGAAAGTCACAGCCTTTCTTTTTCAGGATCTTCAGCACAGATGATAACTCGTATTGCGAAAAAAGGTTACAATTTAAAATTTGAAAGGGGGCGCCCGGGAGTTACTTGTTTACAATTAAATAAACAACGTTTATTTCCTATCTATCCTGCCATCTCGCCATCCGTTATCCCACCATCCTATATACATTCCGTCATCTAACCATTTCACCCCGCCGCTTCCAACCCAAGATCCCAGCATCCCCCCTTCCTACCACCCCTATATATCACCATCCCAGCATCGTCAGTGGTAATAACATTATTTATTATATACGGATTCCACTAATCACAGCCGACCATCGTGATACTAATGGTGACGCGTAATCAATCGACCTCATCGCCTGACGAAGACTAGCAGTACTTACTTACTTATCCTCTTCGGGCCCACGAGGACTCTTGAGGCCGGCGAGAAGATTGCGCCACCCATCCCGGTTTGCCGCCGATGCGACAGCAGCCTCCCACGATTTCCAACCCAGCTGATTTCTTTCTTTCTCCACAGTTCGTCTCCACGTTTCCCTCGGCCGGCCTCGCTTCCTCTTACCTTCGGGTGCCCACGTAAGTGCAGTCCTCAAGATGCTACCATGACTTTTCCTCAAGACGTGACCTATCTAACGCCACCTTCTCATTCGTATGAGGGTTGACACTGGTATGCTCCCTGTTGCTTCATACAGCTCTTCGTTGCTCAGATGGTTCGGTCAGAATCTCCTTAATACTCTCCTCAAGCATGCGCGATGAAATACATCAAGTTTGTTAAGATCAGTTGTTGTCACTCTCCACATTGCAGCCCCATACAGTAACACAGACAGCACATTGGAGTTCAGGATACGCAGCTTGGTCTTGTTGCTGAATCTCCGTGACCTCCAGATGCTCTGTAGTCTGGTAAAAGCATTCCTGGGTACTGCTAATCGCCTCTTGATGTCTGCTTCTGTGCCTCCATGTTTGTCTAGTACCGATCCTAGGTATACAAAGGATTCCACGTCCTCTACACCCTCTCCTTCTACCTTGATGTTGTCTGTGCATCTGTGGTTCATTCTAAGCGTCTTTGTTTTGCGTGGGTTGATCTTAAGACCCACAATACCGGCGATGTCTACTAGTCTTTCAGTCTTCTCCTGTAGATCAGCAAATCTGCTTGAGAGAAGAGCCACATCATCAGCATAGTCCAGGTCTTCTAGAACCGATGCGAGCTTCCATCTCAAGCCGCGTTTTCTATCGTTTGTGTGCCGCATGACCCAGTCCATGATCAGGACAAAGATAAGCCAGACATCACACACCCTTGCCGCACGCCGCTCTTCACTTCAAACCAACTGGAGTACCTTCCACCTTCTATAACACAGCTTGAGCTCTGATGGTAAAGTGCCTTGAACGTCCTGATAAAGATGTCAGGGATGCCGTACTGTCCCATTATGTCCCAAAGTCGCTCTCTGATTATGCAATCAAACGCCTTCGAAAAGTCAACAAAGTTAATGTACACAGGTGCTTGCCATTCCTGGCACTGCTCGAGGATGTTCCTC
Organism: Cladopsammia gracilis; assembly: GCA_022457155.1. Lineage (NCBI taxonomy): Eukaryota > Metazoa > Cnidaria > Anthozoa > Scleractinia > Dendrophylliidae > Cladopsammia > Cladopsammia gracilis. Next base: position 634,525 of record JAJGOT010000474.1, read on the forward strand.
AAAGCAAAGATTTGCTCAGAGGTTCCCCTTCCAGATCGAAATCCTGCCTGCTCCTGTCTAATCATTTCGTCCACACCACTCTTTACTCTGTCAATGAGGATCCTGCACAAGATTTTACTTGGTACGGAGAGTAGGGATATGCCGCGATAGTAATCACACTGAGTGAGGTCTCCTTTCTTTGGCACTTTCACTATGAGTAACTTCTTCCAGTCTTCTGGTACACGTTGTTCTTTCCAGATGGAGTTGAAAAGTAAGTGTGATTGCTTCACAGCATCGCTGTCAGAGCACTTGAGCATCTCAGCACTGATGGCATCCATCCCCGGACTCTTGCCATTCTTCAGACGATGGATAGCTCTCTTGATGTCAGCAATTGATATGTCTCCCGTGTCAATGCTTGTGATGACTTCAGGTGCTCGATCCATTTCTGGCAGTGGTATATCAGGCCGTGGTACATTCAAAACTCCCTCAAAGTGTTCTCTCCACCTTTCTAAGACTTCATCTTCATTTACAAGTCGCTTGCCCTCCTTATCTTTGATGGTAGTCATGTTCCTTCCTTGTCCGGCTATCTTTCTAGTAAGCTGGTACAGGTCACCGCTGCAGTTGTTTCTGGCTGCTATTTCAGCTTCTTCTGCTAAGCTGTTAAGCCTTCGCCGCTTATCTGCACGGGCGCTGGCCTTCACCTCTTTATCCTTCACTGCATAAGCAGCAGTGGCTCTTTCCTTCAGGCGGGCAGACCTTGCACTTCCTATCTTCTCCTTTAACCTTCGTCGTTCTTCAATCTTCCTGTAGGTCTCTCCACTGATCAAATCATTCTTCACTCTTCTCTTCTCACCCAGCACCTTTCCGGCACTTTCGACGTAGACCTTCTTGAATTGTCCCCACCTATCTTCAATATCTTCTACGTCATCTGCTGCCAACACCTGGAATCGGTTGCTTACTTCCAGGCGAAATACCTCTTTGACACAGGGGTCTCGAAGCTTCGTGGTATCGAAGATAGTCCTTTCCTTGTTCTTTCTCTTTGTGCTACATAGCTTTAGCCTAACCTTTCCCATCACCATCTGATGGTCCGAGTTGGCATCAGCCCCTCTCATTGCTCGGGTATCCATCAGTGAACCTCTGTACCTACCATTGATGACAATATGGTCGATCTGATTGTGATCTCTCGCATTCGGGGAGGTCCATGTGATCTTATGAATGTCTCTATGCTTGAATAGAGAGCCTCCAATCACCAAGTCATTGTTGCCACAGAAAGTTGCCAACCTCTCTCCATGCTCGTTCATCGTTCCAAGTCCATGTTGTCCCATCACCTTCTCCCATCCTTCATTGTCCTCTCCAATTTTGGCGTTCAGGTCTCCCATCACAATCAGTACATCAAGCCTAGGTGTTGTTTCGACCTCCCGCTGCAGCAGCTCATAGAATTCTTCCTTAGATTCGTCCTTGGCGTCATTGGTAGGCGCGTACACTTGGATGACAGTGGGCTTTGCAAAGCGTGAGTTGAAGCGTGCGCTCATGATTCTCTCGTTGACAGGTTTCCACTTCAGCAGCGTTCTTCTTACTTCCTTTTTCAGAATGAGTCCTACTCCCTTATGGTGCACCTCTTCTGCTCCCGAGTACAAGATGCTCTCACCCGTTCCTGTTTTCAGTTCTCCAAAGCCAGTCCAACGAACTTCGCTCAGACCAAGTATGTCCAGATTGTAGTTCCTGAATTCCTTGGTGACATTAGCAGTCTTTCCTATCTGATAAAGTGTTCGTACATTCCAACACCCAAGTCTCAGGGCAGCTTTGGGTGTCAGAAGGGATGTCCCAGGCGACTTAATCATGTTGCGGGGATCCTTGCGGCTTTGCCCCACATCTGTCATACATGCGATACCAGAATTCCAGCTCAGGAAGCCATCATCGGGTAGCTCACACGTCGCCCGACGACACTCCCGGATGAGTTCGTCAATCTTCTTTTCGGTTTCCGTAATCAAATGTATTTTACGAGGTGCGGGGATTAGCCGCACGCCCAAGCCCCAACCTGGAGGATCAGTGACTACCCTTTAGTCTGGCCTCTACCCTTTGACCTGCCAAGGTTGAACCTGCTGGGGGAAGACCCCCGACGGTATAGCTCTCAGGGTCATTGAGGCACGCAAGCTCCCCCACCGCGACAAGGCGGTAGTCTACGGGGGAGAAAGACTAGCAGTAAGCAGTCCAAATTCGAGGCGATCTACAGCTTAAGTGACTACATTGTGCATACCAATACTCATATATTTTTACTGCTCTTAAATGGTTTCCAAAGTAAGCAACAAAGGATCTGTGCCCGGACCGTTTGACATATTTCATTAATTTTGAAAATAAACGACATTTTTTACTAGTTCCCAGTCCCCTCAAACAAGTAATTTAATTTTTCAGGCTTTTATTTTGATTATCTTAAAAAGTCCGGGCACAGAAATGATGTACCTAATAGGCAAAACATTATAATCCCAAAGGCAGCTGCCGGAGAATAAGCAAAACTGGTGCCATTTTGCTTAAAAGAATTTTGAGCTAAAATAGCCCTGTTTGGTCACGTGACTTAATTTGCATACGTCATGGATGTCAATATGACAACTTTGTCAGACATATTAATCTGTCAAAGTTTTACGTTTGTATAGCTTAATCCTCAGAAGATAGACCACCCCCTCACTTTTTGGGCGAAATAACTGACGGCCCAAGCCTTAATTTTCTTGAGATGTCTTGAGCTTTCTTAGGGCAGAGGCCGAGCGCTCTTCACAGCATTGATGGATTTATTTGATGGATTTGTCGGTAGCTGGAGTCCGATAGCTGACGTCCGAGTAACTAAAATGCTTGGTTCACAATATGCAATCTCCAGTTCTAAAGTCGCAATATCTCCGATGCTAAAATTGTAGGCTTTTGATTAATTAACGGAATATTTATTTTTCAAACTCTGATGCATTAATTGCCCCGCCATCAGATCTGGTCAAAGGATTTTGCTACGCTATTCATCTCCGCCCGCCGCCATTTTGAGCTGTCGAAAGTTGGTGGGCAAATGCCCCACCGGTAGCGCCGCCCCCGAGTTAAAAAGTTTTTAATTGTTAGTATGTCTTATCCTGGTTACTCGTCCCTTTTTAAACGGCACCTTTTAATTGTCGATAAAATTTTAAGAATAAAAATCAGCGAAAAAAGTTTAACACGACGTTTCGATGTCGCCATGCATCATTTTAAAGTGAGAAAATAAAAATTCAAACTGACTTAATATATCTGGTGTAAGGTGATAAACTTAACAATAGGTGACACATTTAACATTGTAAGCGGTGTGTGTAGTGCATGGTAAGTATGTTTAAACAAATATTTTTGCACGGAAGGAGTCCGATTGCGAGTTAGGGCTAGGCTTCTTCTTCTTAATGAATAACATCACCATCATGATTTTACATAGAGTGTCTCTAGTGTAGGAAGAACGACCGGATGAAGTCATTTTTAACCTATGAATACGCGCATGCGTAATGAACGGGTTATCGGTAACGGAGACAGATATGCAAATGAGCACTCGCACGCTCGCTCACTCACTCACTCGCTCACTCACTCACCCACTCACCCGCTCGCTCACTCTTTCCATCAGCTGTAAACTTAGTGAATCCAGCGATAACAATAACTAATTTGTTGTAAACGAATATAAACAACAATAAGCTTAAAAATGTTTCGCATTTGGAGTCTTTAATGCGACATAAAATCGATCGAAAAGGATTTTCTAATCGAGACACGCGTTTTGATGCGTCTCTGCCTTTAGATAACAAAATTTAGTCTTAATTGAGCATGTGTTCCTCGATGGACTCGTAGGCTAAGGCGCCGGATTTGCACTCGGGAGGCCCGGGTTCAATCCACGCCCGTGACTTCCCCCCCTTTTTTTCTCGAGCTGGACATTATGAAAGTGATTTCCTGTTTTTTTTTTTTTCATTCGCCCGTGACTCTTCTTTTTTTTACTCCTCGAACTGGACATTATGAAAGTGATTTCCGTTTTTTTTTTTTTTGCGTTCTCAAAAAATCCTTACGGTTAATTTAAATCGAACCATGTCAGTGCAAAAGCGTATAAGCTCACCGAAATATTGCGTTGCGTGTTAGCATTTCTCATTATTCACGGGTTGGCTCTTAGGAGCCTTTGATTAAACGTAAACACGTTTCTTTGTCAACAATATTTAAAGTCAGTTTAGTCTTCGTATTTGAAAATGTTTTGGTTTTGTCCCGTCTATGCAACTTCCAGCGCAACCTTTTTTTTACCATGCATAATCAGGGGTTCTGACGGGGTGCGCGGGTGCAGGACCGCACAATTCGGTCAAACTCGCACAATTCCGCACAATTCCTAAAAATCCGCACAATTACTAAAAATTAAAATCCGCACAATCCCGCACAATACTGAAATGTTTGCTTAAAATTTTAATTAAATCAGGTATTTCTATTGATTACCAAGATTTCTAGAAACGGTTTAGGCTATTTTCAGCCTATTTTCCTTCCAAACAATCGGGAAATCCCTCGCTTTCCTCGGAGGTAAAGTCTAGATTCCATAGCTCAGAAGGAGGTCGGACACCTTATTGAGACTTATATAACGGAATAACTGGTTAGCTTTCAGTTAGGGTTAGGGGTAGCACTTTATATGGTTAAATTTAGGACTTAGCAACCCGAGAAGCTAGTTGGTACAGTGGTACGGTAGGCTATGCAAGCCTAAGCCTAGCTGAGGTCACAGGTTCAATCCTGAGTGGGGATTTTAGATTTTCTGTTTTACACTTAAAAATTTATTGAAAATAAAATTCTAAGTGTCGACATTACGTTATATAATTCTCAGTAAGTGTCCGACCTCCTTCTGAGCTATAGAAGGCAGACTCTACCTTCCTCGAACAGCTCGAGCGGATATAAAAACAACAAGGCGTTCTCTTCGCCGTCCTGGGAACTAGTCTCAGTTTTACTTCTATCCGACTTCCTACCGAATTTTTCGCGTAGCTTTTTAGTTGTCATTTTCCAGACATTATGTCGTTTTTTCTCAGCAGCCTGTTGATATTTTTTTCGAGCGCTTTCGCTTCCTCTTTCAGTTTAATATGTCGGGGACCGAAGAAGAAACACCGAAGAAATGTACCGTCGCGTCAAAGTGATAATGCGGCCACATGCAAGTTTGCCATACATGCTTACAGCCACCTGTAAATACCAGTCAAACCATACCAATAAAAAGCTGAATCTAATTTCGAGCTAAATATGCAGCTGAATAATAAAATATCAGATTACTGCATGCGGTCCTGCGAAGTCACTGACAAAGTCAAGAAGCATGCATTTATCTGCCTTTGACAAGATGGTGTTCGTTGGATTGGTTTTTCAGGCAGCAGGATATTATAACACAGGTATGCAAGTTAATAGACCTCAGTGTTATTTTCTAAATTCTAATATTTTACGAAATGATGGACGCTCAGTGCAGTAGGGAAAACAGGAAAAAGTGTCTGAATTGAAATTATAATAGTGAACGAAATACCATTGAGGCATCAAAGACGGATTGGTGAACAAAACTGGTTGCCTTTTTTGGCATCTGTGTGAAAAGAGTTACGATCCGCAAATTTTGTGCTCGGATATACGTGCAACGAACTATAATATAGGTCACATTTGTTGGAATGATGTCCACTTTCTTCCCCTTCTATTCTTTCTCCTTCAATGTTGATGTTCAGGATGCCAGAGTGAAAAAAATATATGCGAACGCAACATTAGCTAATATTGGTGAGAGAGGCTGGAGTAACCTTGGAGGGAGAGACTTTTTGTGATTTGTTTCAACTAATTTTGTTTTGCATTATAGCTAACTTGTAATGTAAACTGCCATGAAATATGCAAATTTTACTACGGCGGAGTTACCACCTGAATTATAGTGTTAGTGACAGTTAAGACTACTCACAAACTAGTTAGTAACAGTTGAGGTATATTACTCAAAATTACGACTGAATCCAGGCTTCCTGCGTAAGGCGAATATGGCCGATTCTGAAACAAAACATGAGACAAACTTTTGTTCCATTGCTCATTAAAGGATATACGTGGATCTGAAAATAAGTCGGTAAAACAATCATAAGATTTGAAATGGACATTTCTGCCGGTTTATACTGAAGGACCTTAATTTAAATTCAGTTACGTTTGTAAATTAGCGATCAAAGAGAATACTGACAAAAAAACAAAAATCAGTATAATAACAAAATAAAATGCCAGTCCTTTTTACCTGTTTATATGTATCTATAATATAGAACAGGGATATACTTCAGGGACGCTCAATACGAAATATTCAATTAAAAGAACGACAAAAATCGACTTTGAATTTGGTTCGTCTGAGTTAAAGTGCCTATCACCCCTAGAAAGTTATTTTCAGAATCAACTCTTTGTACATTGAATAGTTGAATGGTAAAATATTTCTTGTTTTGAACGTCGCGTTTGTGGGTTATAGAGATTTGAATTTACAAAATGCTAATTAGATGTCGTCAACCCAGGATTTGCCATTATTTCTACGCCAATTTACAATGCGCAGTTTACAGCTTGAGGATAATTAATTTGATAAATACTAAAAATAAACTGTGGATAGTCAATTGATTCGTAAAAAATATTACTCGGAGGTGAAAACAAGTAGTTGTATAACAAATTATTTCCGGGTTGACGTCATCTAATTAGCATTTTGTAAATTGAAATCTCCACTGAGTAACTCACTAACACGACGTTCAAAACAAGAAATATTTTACCATTCAACTATTCAATTTACATAGAGTTGATTCTGAAAATAACTTTCTAGGGGTGATAGGCACTTTAAGTTCGACGTTTGACCCAACAGACGAAAGTAATTAATTTGGGTCGACCCAAACTGCAATTTAGTTCGACTCATGAAAAGTTCGACGTTTGTCCCGGGCCTCATAAATCCCTTTTTCTGTTTTGGTATATTGCTTGTTATTTGTGAAAACTAACAGAAATTGATTTGTTCGGATTCAGCCGTTAAAAAAATTGGCTCCCTTTGGAAAATATGTGTCTATTGACTGTGCTTTTAAATCTTTTGGATGTATAGTTTTTTTTTTAATCTTTTGGAGTCTACCCGCGTTCAAGGTCAACTCTATTAGCTAAGCCACCTGATGGATAGCAATGAAATTCTTAACCGATATACAATATAATAAAATAACATAACGTAACGTAACATAACAAAAAAAATAATATTTAACAACTATTTACCGAAGTGGAGGTGGGTATAATGGTGGATATTTGCCGAGCCGCGAAGCGGCGAGGTAAATATCCACCACCACCCACCTACACTGAGGTGAATAGCTGTTTTAGTATATACTGAAACAGTGAGATAATATAACGAAAATGATGCTTTTTAACTCATTTATTCCTGTCAACGATTACAATTTTCGCGCGCAAATTGCTGGGAGGTGAATAGCACTTGCTATTCCGAGTTTCAGTAGCCAATCAGAGCGCGCCAACAATGCTATCCACTGTTTCAGTATATACTAAAATATAATAAAATAAAATAAAACAGTAGAAAAGGAAATTAAATATCTAGTATGTTTCTTCTCGGATGTTTTTTTTTTAATATTTTATTTTACATTTTTCCTACTGTCAATCTATGCCATCAGTCTTACGTATTTCGTTATTGTACAAAACATTATAACACGTATACCAGTGTAAAATTTCCTCATTGTACCTGAGAGATGTCGACGATATGTTATCCTCACGCCGAAATCTGACAGTGGTCGCCTGTGAACAACCGATCTTCAGGCGATGACCTCGGAAAGCGAGTATTTCCGGATGAGGCGCGTAATGCTCCTGGCAACACGCCCACAGTCATTGTTGTATGCGGCTTTCGGCTTGAGGATAAAATTTCACCAGACGCGAAACACGATCGCGTGATGCTTTGTTCTGTCACGATCATAGCCTTGCTCTGACAAAATCGATTTGCGCGGGGAAAATTTGACTCTGCGCCCTGCGGCCCGGGGAAGCGCGAA
>JAJGOT010000474.1:647500-666594 GCA_022457155.1 Cladopsammia gracilis
CTTGTAAATAATAACGCAATTCCAGCGTTATAGGACGTCATCCCGTCATGTGACCTACTTCAACTTTAAAGACGTACTATAAACTCTCCAGGCTTCATAGCCATAGCATTAGTATTCTGGAAATTACAAAGTAGGCAAAATCTCATCTCCCTACTCCCAGTAGAAGACCAAACAATCCCGGATTTCTCGGCTTTTTGTAATTTAAGGTGGCTCCATATTGTTCAGCCCCCTCGTCTTTTGCATTCCGTTACAGCTAGCCCGATGGCGTGGCTAAAAAATCTTTTACTTGAAACCAGTAAATCGTTTATCAGTCAACAAAGTGGTATCCAAATGACGTCACCATTCGTTGCCATGGAAACGCGAAAAGAGGTAAAAAAATACGCTTTTTTGGACTATTTGAGGCTAATAATTTATGAACTACACAGTGAAAGTTTTTGTTTTCGATATATTTTTGTTTAATTGGAAAGAGAAACATTTTAACAATTTTTTAAAAAAATTCTGTACATAGAGTTAAGAGCTGCCTTAAATTTATGCAAAAATGACTCTGAATCCTATGTACAAAATTTTTTCAAAATTGGCACAAATGTTTGTTATGTTTATAAGACGAAAATATGTAAAAATCAAATAACTTCACCGAGCAGTTTTGAAGTTATTAGCCTCAAAAGGTAGAAAATGGGGTCCTTTTGGCCTCTTTTGAAGTTGCCATGGTAACAAATTTTGATGTCGTAGCCACCTTAATTTGTTCATTGGTTTATTGTTTACAAACCTGTACTAAACGTTTTCTCTTAACTTTACTGGTGTAGCTGTTATTGAATACCATAGATGTATCATGATGGGAATGTTTAAACTATTAGGAGCCACCTTAAATTGATATATTTGAGATCTTTCGTAAGCGTGTCCTCTTCCCTTGCACGACCGCCGTCCAAGCATTTTGGTACGTGCTCCCTTACGAGAGTCTCGACTGTATTTGTTAAGTTGTTATTTTTTCATTCTTTCAAGTGCCGATACCAGCAAAATGGGTCAACCCGTGGGTATAAAAAACCCGCTTCTCATCACTTCCCAAGGCAGAGTCCGCTGGCTAGCGCCTATCATCCTTAAAAGTTCTTGCAAACTCAGTGTCCGCTATTTTCCATTCGACGAGCAGTTTTGCAGGCTCAAGTTTGCATCCTGGACTTACAGCAACAGTACGTTGCTTTTGGTGCCAGAGGAAACTGAAACCTTGCAGAATTATACTGGTAAACTTGAACATCGCATTTAACAGAGAGTATTTTTGTTTTATCATTCAAGCTTCCGAGTCTCCCTTATGGAAGTATTGTTATAAATTATTATGCATTGAGCAATCTATTTTGTGTTGTCATCAATGGGAATAAAGGTGCTTGCATACGCACAAGGAGAAGGAAAACATAGCCTCGTTCCCAGTCTGCAATTGCGTGTAATCCAATCTGACGTCAAACGTCCAGCTGATTTAAAATACATTATTAAGGTGTTTCCCTCCAGTTTCCGTGTAGCCGCACCTACCATTTTTGAGCGGCCGTTTAACTAGCTTTCCTTTATTAAATTAGAATGAAACTTACACAAAATATTGTAAAAAGTTTGAAGTTTATAAACGTGTAACAATTTTGTAAATCGGATTTAAAATTGCGGAGATAAACGAGAAAAATTGAAATCGCTTGAGTCTAAATTCCGAGCGATTGCGATGGCATCTAGAAAAATCAAAACTATCGCGATAAACTATGACATATGGCAAACAAAATATCTAAAAATTAGAAAATTTTGTCAAGCCGATTTTGAGTAAATCAGAAAAACATTTCGAACATGTAATTTTGCATGTGTATGAGCACATCTACAAATTCCTCAATTAAGCTTATAAAAGTTTAATTTCTCAATCTCAAATTTACGCCAAAATGTGTTCTTAGTGTATGAGATGAAACTATGAAAGTTTGAAAGCGTTTCTCGTTTTAGTTTTGGAGATTCGATTTTCTGTAGGAAACCGTAGTTTTTTGACTGAGTCCTTGATATTGCAGTTTTAGCACTTTTCTACATATATATATCAATCGCGTTTTGGGTGAACTTTATTATTTTATTTGACCATGTTGCAATGTTTCAATCAAGATGAAATTTTGAGACAATGTTGTTCATATTATAAAGAAACGACTAAAAAAGTTTTAAAAAAATCTATCTCGCGGTTTTTGAAATATATAGAAAAGCGCTAAAACTACAATATCAAGGACTCAGTCAAAAAACTATGGTTTCCTATAGAAAATCGAATCTCCAAAACTAAAACGAGAAACGCTTTCAAAATTTCATAGTTTCATCTCATACTCTAAACACACAGTTTGGCGTAAATTTGAGATTGAGAAATTAAACTTTTATAAGCTTGATTGAGGAACTTATTGATGTGCTCATACACATGCAAAATCACAAGTTCGAAATATTTTCCTGCTTTACTCAAAATCGGCTTGATAAAAGTTTCTAATTTTTAGATATTTTGTTTGCCATATGTCATAGTTTATCGTAATAGTTTTGATTTTTCTAGATGCCATCGCAATCGCTCGGAATTTAGACTCAAGCGATTTCAATGTTTCTCGTTTATCTCCGCAATTTTAAATCCGATTTTCAAAATTATTAGAATCTTATAAACTTCAAACTAAGTACAATATTTTGCGTAAGTTTCATACTAATTCAATAAAGGAAAGTTAGTTAAACGGCCGCTTAAAAATGGTCGGTGCGGCTGCATGGAAACTGGAGGGAAACACCTTAAATTCCTACAGTTTGTTCGTTTTCGTAATGTCATTGGTTACGTCCCAGCTACCCTTACTAACTCAGGTGATTTCAGGTGATCATACTTGTTCACAAACTATAATAACGGCGACAAACTAATCAGTGAATAGTGCCGGATCTTTCGTAGATCTGGAGTAAAAATCTTATAAGAAGTAAAAACACGGCAAACTGATCTTCACGACAAGAAGAAGAGATTGAGACAAGCTTCTAGTCCGCGTAGGATTGTTTTGCAAACCGAAATATCGAGCAAATATATTCAACTGTTTGTTTTTTATTTCACTTCGAAGTGAAGAGACTGAGACTGAGACAGAGCGACTGAGACAGAATTCTGTCTCAGTCAAGCTTTTGTCCTTGCCGTAAGGATCAGTTTGCCATTTTTTACATTTTTACATATGTCCCTCTGCTGTTATAAGAAACTAGCGCTGAATTGTTGGAATTGTCGTCTTATTTCAAATTTCAGGCTGATAATAGAGGCAACCATACGATATCATAAAAATTCAAAATGGAAGCGCGCGGGGAATTTAAAAGCGTAAATAGTCGATACTCGTACAGTGAAACCTGTATTTAATAGAGGGGTCCGCTGAATACATGTTCGTTTTGCAATAGTTTAGGGACGCAATCAACTGGTGTCCGCTTAGTATGGGTTCCGCTAACCCTCGGACGTACAAGAGGGGGGCACCCCCTTAAGGTTTTTCTCCGATATTTTCAAGACCATTTAAGATTACCACATGCCGTTTTCAGTAGCCGTTTATTTATCTTTGAGACACATTTTGGTAAAGTTTGGCGACAACGGTTGCTGTGGTAACGAGATATGAGGTCATAAGTAACATGTGGTCAACCCATTTTTGACGCAAAAAGCGTGTTTTCACCTTTTTTCAGCGACAAAACATATAAAATGCTACCAAAAGCATCAAAATGTTTGATTGCATGTTATTTTGCAACTCTAGCAGACAATATTTGCAATTTCCGAATTTTTCTGATAAATTTGAATTTTTAGTAAAATCCAAGATTGCGGCCACCTTGGCGGCCATTTTGGATGACATCACGGACCCCCAGCAGCGCCCCAACCCATAATATTTACCTTATCTTGTAGAGCACATTGCGGGCTATCTATTAGATGTAAAATATTTCCGAAATATTTCAACATCGCAAAAACCCAAGGGGGGAGGGGGTTGCAACAACCCCACCCCCCCTCCATGTACCACGGTTGGGGTATACGTTTGCGTGTACGTCCGACGGTTAATACATGTTTCACTGTATAAATTGTTTTTGTACACTAATTTTTTTCCCTTGTTTAAAATAGAATTAGAATTTAGACTTTTTCTAATAATTTAAAGTCAATTTGTTATAAGTGATATGTGATTTGTTTAACGCAGAAAGCGGCGAATGGTACCTGGAGAGCGTTTACGCTCTGACTTCTATGAGCAAAGCAACGCACGGAAACATTGAAGACAAGTCAGCGGTGACATATGTGATACATATACGCCGCAAGATCTTCTACTACTTTGTCTACCTCATTACCCCGTGCATGGTGACGTCATTCATGACATTAATCCTCTTCACCCTACCCCCGGAAAGTGGCGAACGGATGGTGGTGGGGGTCACTATTCTGCTGTCACTCACTGTGTTCTATTTATTGGCTTCCACGCACATCCCTGAGACATCTGAGGTGGTGCCTTTGATTGGCAGGTAAGGAATGGAGAGTACTGCTCAGGATGCGCACAGAGGGGAGTCACGCTACTCCATGATAGGAATCATAAAGTGTCCTCATCTTAAAAATTTCACCAAACACACATACTTCTCTAAATTAACATTAACAGAGAAACAGTAACCTGTTCAATACCGCCTAAATCAAGAATTAATGATAGTTTTCTTTTCTCTGTCCCGGCAGATACTATTCACTGACCATCATTGAAATCGCATGCGCACTTGGCTTGACCTGCTGGGTGCTACGGTTTCATCATTACAACACGTCCGTGGGAAAAGTTCCAAACTGGGTCAGGGTAAGATCAACTTTGTACTGCTTTAGAGCGGTTTTCAATTGAATGTTGAAAGTAATTACGCGACTGTGATTGGCTAAAAAATCTCGCGCAACTTTCTAAACCAATCAGAAGCAAAACTAAAACCAATCGTGACTTGCTTGCACGCGTTTTCCCGCGCTTGGCGCCGGTTACATGCATATGTATTTGCTTTTAGTTCTGATAGGTTCATTGGATTGTCTGCGCGAGTTGTGATTGGTCAGAGTAATTACTTTGGTTTCCCCTCTCCTCAAAAACCGACACTTCCAAATAAGCGTTATCGGAGTTCCGAAAACACATGCGCGCATCGGGATAAAATCCAATATTCATGAAAGTGAACAAAGGAAAGATAATGAATTCTTATCCCACCTTATTGCCTTTCTTTGTTAACTTTCAAGTTTCATCCCGACGCGCGGAACTCCGATAACGCTTACTCCAATTAGATCTGGAAAGTGTCCACAATTAGTACTACATACTTTGACACTTAAATAAATTGATTGATTTTGATTTTGAGACCACCCTAAGGCAGAATTGTCTGGCCGTTATTAAGAGGTGGACTTACGGGGAGGTTTCAATCTGATAAACTGATAGGCATTCAGTACAGGAAACTAGTGCCACTGCAGAGAAGTAGCTGTTGAGGGAGATGGCCATAAGTGCAAGTTCGACTGCATTTCCAATAGCGCGGAAATTTAAGATTGTGAAAAAGGAATATCGGATCGATGATTTCAAAATATATGTATAGTAATACGTAGAGCCCAATAGACAGTTCTTGACAAAAGCTTTCATTTGAATGGTCACTCGTTAGAGTAGTTTATATTATTCTCAGGTCTTATAACCCAAAGTTTTTACAGATTTAAACGCTGTGGCAGCCTTTTACATTGGGAAGTTACCAAACGAATGAACTGCTCAATAGGAAGACTCACTTTCACCATTTACCGATAGATGCTAAAAACGGACCGCATACCCCTGAGCAAGAAACTATTCATAAAACGGTTGTTTGTCATTCAGGTTTACATTCTTGGCTATATTGCCAAAGTGGTGCGCTATAAGGTCCCAGATAATCGTCCAACGGAAAACGGCGGAGTTGGAGATGACGGTAAGTGAGGTCTTACATCAATTAATCACGTGATCGATTAGACTAAGTCAGGAGACGATATGATTACCGATTAATGGGCTCTATACCTTCATTATGGGAATATTGTTTGGGGCAATACATATCCAACAAGGTTAGAATCCATAAAGATAATACGGTTAAAGATAATACGAATCATTACATTTTCAGATTATAAAACACATACAAGCCCACTCTTTCAACAGTTATCTATTCTACCACTCGATAAAATAAATGATGAAGCGATAGCCTTATTTACATTTAATTATATTAATAGGATGTTTCCTGTGACATTTTTTTAACTCAATATGGAACTGCATATAAAGGATGTCAGATTTGGAACAACCTCCCAGCAGCAATTATAAACTCTATATCACATGTGTATTTAAGAAAAATATCAAAAAATGCCTTCACACTCAATCAACTTAATTGATTAGTTAAAATTCATATGAACATTGTACATTTTGATTATTTACAGCCATATGTATTCTTCTTTAAATGTACTAGTATCACCTTTTGTAACAGGGGCTCTCCCCGTAAAGCCCAGAAGGGTTTGATGAGGGCCCCTGCTCCTTTTAGACACTGTAATATATCATCTTTGTTAATAATATTATCGGGGCAAACAAAGATTGATTGCTTGATTGACTGAGTGTAACACGTGGCACGTGATTGGCACAGTTCAGTAAAAATTGAGATAGTGCACAGTGTCAATTTTGTCTTTTTCACTTTCCAGATTATTTTTGTTATGCTGACATTCTCTTTGGTAAAGATGAAATTATAGCACTTATTTTTTTCCATTCTTCTCTTTATCTTTTCCTTAGACGTCAGAGATACCGCTGCACCTGTGAGTGACAGCAATGTCGGATCACTTGCTCGTCGACGCCTTCCCAGAGAGCCTAGCGGTATCACCATGATGGCGGAAAGAAAGTTGAAGAAACAAGACGAGGAAAAGTTGCAAGAAGAATGGCAGCTTGCAGCACGTGTCATCAACAGGCTTTTCTTGATTTGTTATCTGGCCGCTGTTGTCCTGTCCATATTTGGCACCTTTCTGCAGGTTCCCGGAGTTCTTGTCTCCAGGCCCTCGCCACCGACCTCAGATGATGAATAGTTTTCTGCCCAGTCTCTGTGATACTGATCGTTGCAGATGTTAGTATCAAGCCCTCTGTATATAATCGTTATACTGATTAACTGGCCTACAGTGTATAGTTAAAATAGTTGAAAATAACCCTTCTACTTTGAAGTTATTACTCTGATAAAAAAAAAACAACAGATCCCCTTTGCATTAAGTACGCTGTATCACAAGGAGCAAGGATATACACAAGCCATGAGCAAAACACACAAGCACGCGAGCACAAAAAGTCGCTAGCCGTTCGAAAAAGAAGCCCAGCGCGTGTCAGTTCCATCTGTCAAAGTGTCACGTTTCGCTCGTGCTTGCTTGCGTGTTGCGCTTCTTTCTTGACTTTGCTTAGGGATAAGAAAGCGTTTTCATAGACTACAACTTTCGGGATCAACTCCCAGATGACATTTTAGACACATACATACAAGGAAAGTAGAGACTGAAGCAATGAACCCATGTCTCTCAGAGACAGGAAATTATCCCAAAAGAGATTCTACTCACATCAGACGCAAAAACGATCAACGATCAAACAGTAGCTTATAACATAGGTATGAGTTTCGATTAGGTATCTCCTGGGAGAAGAACAATTTTCCCTACGGGGGAAGATTAGAGTTACAGTTGACGAGGCTGACTTATTTTCCACCAAGGTCGGTTTCCTTTGTTCTTTTCAGGAGAATATATTACATAACCCCGTTCATCACAGTGTCTGAAAAGCTGGGTGCGGCTTTGATTGTAACAGGGGAGAGGCGGGGCTGAAAACGATAGCTGCTAACAATAGCAAAACAAAGGATTATATATTCCCCTCAACATATTGCCCTCAACATATTCCCCCCCCCCCCCCCCCAACATATTCCCCTCGACATATTCTCCTCGCCTTAGTCCCCTCGACTTATTCCCCTCATAATAGAATAACACAAACGGGAAGACAAAATAGGGCTTAACAAGGAAAACGCTCTAGCATCGGTCAATATTTTTTGTTTCCAAAAAAGACAACTTCATCAATCATATTCCTACGTAATTAACTTGCCGGTCGCGACCAAAAAGCTAAATGTTAATAACATTATTCGATGGTATCGTACCTCGATTCAGGTTTCGGGTCTTTAATAATGTATGACGCCTCGTTTTACGCTTGAACCTGAATATGTTTCTGCCGCTTTCCCTTGGAAAACACACCGCAACCACTCCATTGATCTTCGAAAGACGAAGGCGAGCAGTTGGGCCATGGCGAGACCACGAGTACTGTTCATACATTTTCTTCTCTCTCTCTCCTTTCACTCATAACGAAGCAACGTACTCAATGCAAATTTCGCAAAAGCAAAACATGTTTACCGTCTCGCTTCGTAATGTGCCATGATCCCAATGCGGCCTTGCGGAATCATGCGTTTTCGCATTTGAATTGAACGGAATGTTACTCTCCCAAAAATTAATAGTTTCTTTGTTTAAGAAAACCTCACAAGGTGGAAAATAAGCACGTTATTGACCAGTCCCTCGTGGATATGTGATATATTCCCCTCGTGGCGTACCCGAGGGCGTAGCCCGAAGGAACGCCACGAGGGGGATATATCACATATCCCCGAGGGGCTGGTCAATAACCCTTACATAACGGTGCTGGGTGAGAGGTAAACAAAAATTTGTCTGGAAAGCAAACTGTAGTTATGTTGGCTGCAGCTATCTGGACTGGATATCGTTTAGTTTTGTTTACTGTGGTTGCTCAAACTATCAATAAAACGCGGATAACAGAGAAACTTTACAATGTGATCCATTTTGTATCTACATTGAAACGTGTATTAAGCGGAACACCCTCCGAACTCTCGCTTGTGTCCGCTTAGTAGAGGTGTCCCAGGGGCGGATCCAGGCATTTCTGAAAGGGGGGTCCGGGTTCATGTCCCTCGGAAAATTTGTCCGATTTTACCCTCTAAAACGCTATTTACAGCATTCGTGAGAGTCGGAAAGCGTTTGTTAAGTCAAAACCTTGACAATCAGTCAATTGGTGGAAGTGCAACAACTACGTATAAAACAATTTTGTTCTATTATTTTTATGAATCACATGGGAGACACAGGTCTGATAGGGGGGTCCGGACCCCCCCCCCCCCCCCCGACCCTCCCCCTGGATCCGCCACTGTGTCTGCTGAGTACAGGTATTTTTTACAGTAAATATGGGAAGAAAATGTAGGGACCCAGACAGCTGATGTCGGCTTAATAGAAAATGTCCGCTGTCCGTGTCGGCGAAGGTCTCCTTAATACAGGTTTCACTGTAACCAATATTTTCGTCTCTTACCTTTCTACCTGACTTTTCCCATCGCCATCTTTTTACTCCATCCTTTTGAGCCAGAGGCAAAGCTGTTATTTTTGTTCGACCCACCCTTCCCCCTTTGTTTTGTCCAATTTTCTGGTTTGTTACTATTTTTGATTGTTTTTAAATCGTGAATACGCGAAGCGTTATCAACGAGTTATAGCAGATGGTGACTTTCCTGCACGCATTCATTTAAATCGAATCGAAATAATGCTCTTACAACTTGTAAAGCAGTCATCACAACCTTAGCAAGCGGATTTCCCCCCAGCGTGTACGTAGAAATTGTATAAGCCCAGAAGCAAAACTAGCTCATTTACCAGGAGGTGGGGGCTGGTGCATAATTAAACCTTTTGTTATGCTGTCGTTTCCGTCGCCGTCGAGGTTGCATCTGAAAAACGAAAAACTTAAGGTTTAAAGGATCGCAATTTAAAAAAAAATATGCATGTATGAATATACGCACTTCCATCGCCTCAACGCCGCCTTTTTCTCTTACTTACCAGAAATACTAAGACCAAAGATAGCCGTCCTTCTTTCTATTGTTTTCTTCCCCTCTCCAAGAATACAACTTTTATTTCCTGTACTTTAAAACCTTGTTCCAATAAAAATGCGAGATGGTTCCTGGAGATCGTAAATGATGGTCGTCCACGTTGACTTAGCGCAGTACACGGAGGACAGTAACCTCCACTCGTAATCACAGAGCTCTCCATAGCCGCAGCAGCTGAATGAAGAGTACCGATGGTATCAATGATGTTCTAGTCAAAGCTGAGGTTGACCAGCATTTTAATTAAGAAATCGAGTCGCATAGCAATAACCCCAATTTCAGATACATCGGACGAGGACGAGGCTTTTGCCACAGTGACGTCAATGTGGGCGTCGAACGTTTTAAATCTGTTTACCCATCAATTCTTTAACTGCTCTGTTAAACAATAGAAAGTTTAGACCGGTCATAGGGAACCCACACTCTTATTTATAAACTGAATACACTAATTTGTAAACCCAGTGCACAGCCAAGAAGAATGGTCGTCGTTGTCACTCACTTGTGAGATTATTTTGCGATTGGAAACGATGTTCGTAGCTTGCTTTGACAGGTACAAGACTACACAATGCCTCTGTGTTCATGTTATATCGCGTTTCACCGCTGCTTATCAAGATTTTGAAGTCAAGAATTGAAGAGTAAACAGATTTAAAACGATGAAAACATCTAAGTGTGACTTAAATATGCATTGTGTAAAAACGAGACAACTGGATAACGCAATGCACTGGTCATTAATGATTACGAATAAATGTTGTAGGTACATTCTGCTTTTAGTCTTCATTTGCAGTTATTGTTCTACAGTCTTCACTGTGGTTATCCTCCCGTACTTAAGTATCTTTTTAACCCTATTCCGCTTGGGCTTTTTTTGAGTTTCTGAGCCTGGGCGGGGGGGGGTGGGGAGGGCACATTGTGCCTTCGTAACTTCAAGAACATTAAGGCTATGACAATGAAACCTAGAGGGCACATATCAGCTCCAAAACTGTCTCCTTTGCGGTCCGCACAATGGAACGATGACGTCATATGACGTAGTTATTAGGTAATTAGTTATGCGGCCGCCATCTTGGATTTCTGAATTTTTTAAAACCTCTTGAAAACCGTCCAAATTCACCCAAAATTAATGAAAACCAATAAATGAACGTTAAATGACGTAAAAATACAAAAGTTATACCAATAAACATTGTTTTTCTTCATTCAAAGGTATAAATATGCAAATTTCAAAAAACATGGCTGTCAAAATCTTGTTGCCATGGAAACATCAAGTCACGTGATCAAAAAATTGTCATCATATTGTTGCCTGATAAATTTTAGGAAAAGTCACAAAGTTTGATGGCGTTTAAATACATATTGAGGAAGTTATGACTGTTGAAAGTTAGCGCGGGCACTTTGTGCTCCCCCCCAGGCCGAATAGGGTTAAATGCCCCCCCCCTTCCCCCCCCCCAAAGCAGCAAAATATGTGATTATATCATATTTTACAGCTTTAACATAATATCTTTTAATTTCCGCAATTTTTGCGACCAATTTAAATTTTGGGTAAAATCCAAAATGGCACATCATCATTTATTAACGATAATTTATAAATAAGATATTTTTAAAATACAGTGCAACAGCACAAAAATCCAAGGCGAGAGTACATGGTGGGAGTTTAAGATTGCGTGTAAGTTCGAGGGTGTTAGGATTAATTATTTATTGTTTATGAGTGTTTAGGAGCAATGGCATATGTATGTTAGTTTATAAATTAAACTATTTTTCTTCAATGACTTAAAGCTACTTCAGTGCTCTTACTGGCTTAATTAACACCCAAGATTCGTTTACCAACCGTGTTCTAAACAGAAATATAGTTTATTCGCAGGGTAATAAAGGTGAATTCTATTTTTCCTGTTTGTTTGCTTATATTATGTATGGCGCGTTTGTAAACTGGAGAGGATACTTGAGAATAACAGACGGCCACTTTTAGACGAACAAGAAGCTGTACAGAGGTTGAACTCGTGGCACCTTTAACTCATTGCAGCATTGATTCCCAAGTGTTTTGAGTGCTTTTACGGAGAAACATAAGCTTGCAATTATGTCTATTATCAAAGGCTCCTAAGAACCAACCCGCGAAGAAGAAATGCTATGAAATGCGTAACGCGATACAGGGGCGTATTCAGGAATTTCTGAAAGGGGGGGTCCGGGTGCATGCCTCCCCAGAAAATGTTTCCGATTTTACCCTCTGAAACGCCATTTCCAGCATTCCTGGAACTCGAGAAGCGTTTGTTAAGTCAAAAAATTGACAATCAGTCAATTGGTGAAAATGAAACAACTACGTACAAAACAATTTTATTCTATTATTTTTAAGAACCACAAGGGAGACACAGGTCTGAAAGGGGGGTCCAGACCCCTCGACCCTCCCCCTGGATAGCCACTGCGATATTGCCGTAAGCTTACGTTTTCACACTGACACGGTTCGATATATATATATATCTATCTATATATATATATATATATATATATACATCCTGTGCCCAAGTTCAGGAATTGCCATAAAGCCATTATGGTAATAACCGGGAGGGCACATTGTATACATAATTGTATATATATATATATATATTTTTTTTTTTTTTTTTTTCCAAATTAAACGTAAGGATTTTTGACGAACGAAAAAAAAGTACATTACTTTCATAATGTCCAGTTTGAAGAAAGAAAGAAAAAAGGGGAAAAAAGGACTTTATGGAGAGTCGAACTCGGGCCGTCCGGGGCTAAGCCAAAACACAAACCACAGCGCTGTCGAAGAACACATATTCAAGGGAAACTAAATTTTGTTATTTTAAGGTAGATACGCATCAAAATGCGTGTTTCGGTTGCAAAATCCTTTTCGATCGGTTTTAATGTTGCACTAAAAACTCCAAATGCGAAACATCTGTAAGCTTATTGTTGTCTATATTCGTTTACATCAAATTAATTATTGTTATCGCTGGATTCACGTTGAATTCTTGTTACGAAACGTTTTCGTAACAAAGCATTTACTCACTAAGTTTACAGCTGATGGAAGGAACGAGTGAGTGAGTGAGTGAGAGAGTGAATTTTATTTAGACACCGTTACCGATAACCCGTTCATTATGCTTTCACGTGTACACGGGTTAAAAAGTAAGGCTACACTACATTCACTACATTCAGTAACTGACACTAAGCTCGATCGCTGAGCAAATGGCAAGTTTAATATATAAAAACAGAACTTGCCGGAACAAAAGTCCTACAGGAATAAGCGGCGAACACAATACCAAACGGTCCTATTCATCCATGAATGTCTTGAATTGTCTTGAAAGCGTGCAATTGTGCGCTGTAGTTCTCTATCTTGCTTCTCAAGTCAACACACGGAGAGATTTTTCAGTATGTATTTCATGGTTGAAAGCCATTTATAACATAGCTAGAGTGACTTTTTATACGCGTTGGAAAAAGAGGAAAACTTAGCTTAAAATGGCTACAAGCCAACCGGTTGACGAGGAAGAGCTTCCTAATTTTTCTCTGGGGCTAGAATTTTTAAACCCCAAAAAGGGAGCAAATGAAAAGGATGCAAGCGGACAAGTGACACCTAATCGTTTCGCAACCTTGAGTGAGTCCGAGATGCAGACCATCTTAGAAGAAAAGCACGCAGCAAGAACAAAACAACTAAGAAACTGGTCGATTAACACATCCAAAGGTAAATAATTCCAATATAAAAACATTTCATTTTATTAGGGTTTTCCGATTTAGCGGAAACGGAAAGACTTTTTCCGCCTTGCTATTGTAGCTAATTGACGATGAAAATGCGTTGTTGGGTCAATTTGCACAATGCATTTTCAGTTATTCATTGTCTATTTTCTATTTTCTGTTGAGATATTTGACAATAGAAAAAACTTTCTAAAGCAAATAGGGTTTTCCGATTTAGCGGAAATAACGCGGAATATATATAACCCGGATATATATAAGTGATACAATTATCCATAAGATTATTAGCGGAGCTCTGCGGGCCGAAGGCCCGCGCGGAGCGCCATACTCATAGAACCCATGCCGTCATTTTTCATGGTCATGACCAGCGGAATGTTTCACGGGCGCGTGTCCGTCCGCCCGCCGCCCTCGGCCCGCCGTGTTGGGCATTTTGAAACGAAAGCGAGGCTTTGATTTTCGCGCCTTCGCGCAGCTACATGGCGAATGTCACGTCAGCTCGGTAAACTGACGTTAGTTGGAGCTGTGTTTAGCGGAGAAAACTGAGAAAACCGTTTAAAAGTCGTTATTTCCCTGCATTTTCGCGGTTTGCTACTTAAGACAGGTTTCACAATTTCTCGAACAGTGGTCAAGACCGCATTTGAGGCTGTGTGACTCTGCAAATCAAGCGCTTTTGGAGGAATATAGAGCTAAGTGTTTTTTATATTACGGAATCCAGTACCACAGGAGCGGAGAAAACGGACACTAAAACTCTCGAACGTTATGAATATGACGGCGAACAACCTTTGCCGGAGAGGAGAAACACTGGACATCGGGCAAACAAACATAAGCAGAAAAGCAAGTAACGTCTAAATGTGATTTGCAAAAATTGTTTAGTTTAATAATAAGACTTAAGCTTAAGCTTAAGTTAAATGTGTTAATTTTACCAGAAGAATTTTCTCCAAGTTTTTGCATTCAGAGCTAAATTTACAACTTTGAATATCCGTGGTTTTGGCAATGAAGCGAAACAACGCTCTGTTTTTGATTTTGCGAAAAATTCCCGTTCTGATTTTATTTGTTTACAAGAACCTTTAGCGACAAGACAAAATGCGATAAATTCTCTGACAGCTAAATGAAATGGCGCGGTAAAAGTTTCTGGTCGCCCGCTCTTGGTAAACAAGGCGGCGTTGCCATTCTTGTCGCTGAAAATTCTGATTTCAAATGTTTACAATGGAAAAAAGATTCTTCTGGTAGAATTGTTAGTGTTTTAACTGAACTCGACGACACGAAAATTAATTTGGTTTTATACTTATGCACCCACGAATCCAAGTGAACGTACTTTTATGACACAATTCATGAATATTTTTTTCGAACTCTTTTAAAATTATTGCTGGCGATTTTAACTGCATTGAAAACGTTTCTGATAAGCTTGGAGGAAATCCTACAATTTCCATGGATTTGAAAGATCTGCACAGTGTTCTCTGGCGCAAAAAAACACGGCCGACTGAAAGATACAATGCACAGGGTAATAATGCGGATAAAACTATCGGTACACGTTTGGATAATTTTTTTATTGCTCAGGACTTGTATGATTCCTTTTTAAAATGTGAAATTTTGCCTTGTGTTTTTTCCGATCATGATTCTGTTGATTTAAGCCGCAATTTGCATAAAGGTCGGCACACACGATGCGACTAGTCCCTGCGACTAGTCCCTGCGACTAGTCCCTGCGACTAGTCGCATCGTGTGAACTGGCCATTTTTGCCACAAAATCTAGTCGCAGGGACCAAAATTTAGTCGCTGCGACTAGTCCCACGAATTCAAACTGGTTTGAATTTTTGGGACAAGTCCCTGCGACTACAACCAAAGACAAAAGTGTTGGGAAGGTTCCTTGTTTTCCTCACCCCTCCCCCCTCGTCCCCCCTCTTTCAAAGTTGCTGTTAACGCAAATACTTAACTTACACTGTCTTTTGTATAGACGTCTTCAACATTGGATTTGGGGGAGAGGGGGGCTATAGAAAGCGTTGTGCGCGCCTTTAATTGAGCTGAAACCAAAGGTGGTGTCATTTTTTAGCGTTTTACAAGCCTTCCCAACTAATTTTGTCTTGGGTTGTAGTCCCACGTAACACTCCGTGTGAACCGTTCGTGGGACTAGTCCCTGCGACCAAATTAAAATAAACCAATCACAAATCGGTATCACATGCTCCCACAATTCCTTACGGACTCTGTTTCAAGATGGCGGAACACGCCATCTTTCAAACGCTTGGTAAATAGATTTTTCCCGCCGTATTTTCCCGCCAAAATCACAATGTACAGAAGCGATTGCGTGACTTCAGGAATGTTTCCTCTCCGGGATTAAAAACCAGTTTTGAAATAATTTACATGAGTACTGAAGATCTTGATCGAATTTTCGTCCCGTTTTATTTCTGTATTGGCAACATCTAAAATAATTGGTAACAGTGCGTTATTTCTCGCTTCTATCCAAACTGAATCATAAACAATTCAAGTACTGAATAATTTCGCTGAACTACCTGCGGTTATAATAAGCTGATTTATTTCAATGCTACCTTGCTATTTTAATAATTTTGGTTTCTTAACAAAGCTGCAGAGTGAAACGAAGATAACGTTTGCTCCCAGTTTTTGCTGCTTTTTTAAAGTTAGTCCCTGCGACTAGATTTTGAAGCAGTTCACACGATGCGACTGGTCCCTGCGACTAGTCGCAGGGACTACTTACAAGTTCACACGGTGCGACTAGTCCCTGCGACTGGTCCCTGCGGCTAGTCGCAGGGACTAGTCGCATCGTGTGTGCCGACCTTAATGCATTTTCCCGTGGACCAGGACTTTGGAGGCTAAATTTAGAATTTGATATTTGCGATATGATCTCAGAAATTATTAAGAAACATGCATTGTACTGGAAAGCATTTACTTCCATTCAAGCTTTGTAGGATTTTCTTAAAGAATCTATAAAATTAGTTGCTATAGATTTTGGTCGAAGTAAACAACGCATATTAAGTTAAATCGCGATATTAAAAGGCCACGCAACTATAAATTCTTTGATCGAAGCTAAACGGGCTCTTATTGAAGGAGATAGCTCAGCGAAAACTACCATAGAAACGCTTGAAAGAGAAATTCGGGCCATTAATTTATCCCAAATGAGAGGAAGCCAAATTCGTAGCAGAGTCAGATGGCTTGAAGAAGGTGAAAAACTTACCAAATTCACGTGCTCAGAAAAATACTGTTCAATCTATTTATAACTCCGCCGGTGTTGAAGTCTTTTCACAAGATTCCGGCCCATTTCGATTTTTTCCCTAATTTGTACTTGCAAGAACCTGTTAATTTAACAGTCCAAACCGAATTTTTGAACAAACTTGTAAACAGATTAAGGTTACACTGTGATTCAATGCAAGGAAGCGTGACTAGATTACTTTACATGATGATAAGAAAAACCTCAAACAATGGTGACCCCGCCATTTCGCTACTCAATGTTGATTACAAAATTTGTTCAAAAGCTCTTACAAACAGACTTTAAAAATTGTTACCCTCGATTATTTCAAGAAGATCAAACTTGTTCCGTCCCAGGTAGGACGATTTTTGAGAATTTATTTCTCTTGCGTGACACTCTAAAATATTATATAAATATTACCAATGAAACTGGTATCTTGCTGAATATTGATCAAGAGAAAGCCTTTGACAATTGACATGGTAGAAAAACATTGGAAAACTTTTTACCAATGTTTTAAGTCGTTTTGGATTTGGCCCTAATTTCCAGCGGTGGATTTCTACATTATACTGTCAAGCAAATATGAAAATTATAGTTAATGTGTTTTTGACCAAAGAAATTCCACTTGAGTGGGGGGTGAGGCAGGGAGATCCCCGGTCTCCACTTTTGTACATTTTATGCGCAGAAGTTTTGGCGACCAGTATAAGAAAGGATGATACTATTGAAGGTTTTCTCATTCCAGAAGCCTGAGGAAAGCGTTTTAAAATTCGCTAATAAGCGGATGACTCCACATGTTTTGTAAAGGACATTTTTTTCTTTAGACAAATTGTTTACCTTTATACTTCACAAATACGAGACAGGTACAGGGACTAAATTAAACGTGGCAAAGAGTACAGAAGCCATGAGGTGCTCACGTCCGGACACTCCTTATGGCCTCCTTACCACGCCTTTCCAAGCTAGTAGATTAAAATTTGAACCTGTGAAAGGTTGTGGGGTGTTTTCACTACCACCCTATCGGCACTACTCATTACTAGGTTTTTAGTTAATGTTAAGACTATTTTCTTTTTCATTAAGACCATACTTTATGGTATATGGGTTTTCGAAATAAAGCAATTTAAATTTTCACAATGGTACCGAGAACTCTTGGGACACTGTAAGGGACATAAGGAATAACATCACAACACAGTTGCAAATTGCCCCGGGAGGGGGGGGGGGGGGCTGGGACTCTGAGACCCTTAACCTATACTAGACCATTTTAGCTGCATTTTGCAACCCTATGCTAGAATAAACACCGAAAAATCCTACCCTATCCTAGACCTTTTCTAGACTCACTATTTTGCAGAAACTTGTTCACTATCACAGTCTAAGATACCAGGGGTCAGTAAAAATGTCGTACAGCACACCTTACCAATTTTTCCATTTGCCAGTAAACCTCGTCTAGACTACTTTTGTGGAAAATGATACCCTATTCTAGACCAAAAATTTCGGATTACTATACCCTATCCCAGACTAAACTGCTTGAAAACCATACCCTTGACAGCGGCACATACCTATATAGCTCATATATGGGAGTACCCCCCTCCCCCCGGGCAAATTGATTTCTCCCGAATGACCAAATAGAAATTTTCTGCTTTGTGGTGTCATCCGAATATTTGTGAAATACAACAGTCAAAGCTTGTGACTCTATAAATAATTTAGCTACTGGCAACTCATCATTCAATACCAGAAATGACTAAAGTAATCATGTGCAAACCAGAAAGGACTTTCAAGTGGACCAAACGACCGGAAATGAACTTTATAAATAATCCCTTATGGACTATAGACTTTCAAGTGACTCATGTAAACCGGAACTGACCTTGTATTATTGTAACCGGAAATGACTAGCCTCTCAGGATAATATTCTAAACTTTAGGGATTTGTTATTGATGAATAAAACATTTTAAAAGAAAAAAAACACTTTTGTTGTGTTTAGCGGAGAAAACGGTTTGCAAAATCGTTTTCCCCTGCTTTTTTTCGCGGTTTGCTACTCAAGAGAGGTTTCACATTTCAGAAACAGTGAGCTTTTGTGGAATTTGTGCAGTCTAAATGCACTGTGCAGACGGTAGCGTAATAAGCTTACTGTTTTTGAGAATTGCTAAAATTGAAAAATAGCCTGGTCGTCAATCTTAATTCTAATTATTCTTGTGCTTCCGACCTTTCACCTAGTTAAGCTTATCATCATCGTTTCTGTTCAGAGAGCTCCGCTGTTAGGCTAAGCCTATCTATATATATTACAATGAAATTCGATTTGTTCTATAGGTGTCGGAGCAGCGCATTGGGGTTTTCCGATTTAGCGGAAACGGAAAGACTTTTTCCGCCTTGC
>JAJGOT010000475.1:0-37500 GCA_022457155.1 Cladopsammia gracilis
CTTTGAGCATATAGAGTGGGACAGTCTAGTGCATGGTTAACTGGTATTTCATTGCACATATCAACCAACACAACAAGAGTTTCCCCCTGCGTGACAATTCATTGAAGCAAAATAATGACAATTTGAACAAAATGTGTTCCTAAAGACTACAGAAAGTCTAACCGTAAACACTTTTTTACTTTGAAAATCTTTAGAGAAACCAATCATATCAAACCTATTCCTTTTTTGTGGTAACTTTGCCCATCTCACCCCTTGGCTAACTTGGTTCTGTTGAAAGCTTTTGAATTATAGAGCTATGGAAAAAAGTTATATATTTAGATGCAATAGTAGTTTTTTTCTCTAATTTCTAGTTACCATGAACTTACCAGACTTAACAGTTTTCTTCTGGGACTGACTGTGTGGTCCAGGAATAGCTGTGACCTCGTCACTTGATGATAGATCAGACTCAAAATCATCAAAGCCATCCCTTTCATCGAGGGAGACCACACTTATGCTTTGGTTCAGAAAACTTCTTTCTGTGATGTCGAGGCGACTACAGTTGCCTGATGCAGCCTGTCCCCACTAAGGAAAAATGTAAAATAAAACTCAAATCTACAATACATTCTGATACAGGTCTCTAAGGTTCCCTTTCACTCCATTTTCGCCTGGAGACAATGTAAATGAATTGGCCATGTACCTCAGCAATCACATGACGCAAATTGCATTGTCATGAACACCTGTGTCTAGTGGATACCTGAGTGCAGGAGGAAATGTGGGGACCTAAAAATAACTTGGGGCGCAACTGTGGAAAACACCTGGCACTCCATGCCTGTGGGGTTGGAAGGATTTTGTTCGTATCCTATGTGCCATTCAACATTATTTTTATTAGAAGGGAAGAAGTGAACTACTGATAAGTCAACCGTTTCACCAGAATGACATGCGAGAACCTAGGTTATGATGCAATTCACCATTCAAAAGACAAAAAATGAACACAGTTGAACAACCTGTATGTGACACCGTTTGAACCAGGGTTGTGTGTCTAGATTTTAAGGAAGGTTCATGTTGTTTGAGTGTTACTGGAGCCACAACTGAATATCTTCTTTGGAGATTTGAAGCCTACAAAAGGCGACTGTGGATAGAAAGTATCTAACTGTATCTTTAAACAGCCTGTACAGTGAACGTTTTGTTAGACAATTCTTTGTTCAAAGTATTGAAGCCCATCAATTCAAAGACCGGAAACTGCCGTCAATGATCCATTTATTACAAAAGTTAAGCAATGAGACCATTGACGTCTCAGAAAATTAAGTTGGTACCTGAAAGTCTTTAATATGGGCAGAAAAATGCTTGTTTTCACATATGCAGCTTGACCTGAAGATGTCAACATGCATCAAAAGATAATCATACAACTTCCAGGAGCTGCCCTGATGTCCTGGACATCACCATTCTTATTGCATGAAGTCCTTATTCAGATGACAGAAACATAAAGCATAGTTTTACCTCTCCGCTGTAAATAGCAACAACCTCATTCAGTAATGAACTAGGAGTTTTTTCTCTTATCAGCATCCCAACAAACTGCTCAGGAGAATTCACTTTTTCCTGGAAACAAAACAAGATAATTGTAGTTACTTAGAAGAATACTGTTAGAACATTTTAGGAATATCCCTTAGAGTATAGCAACATATAAAAGTTGGAAATGATAACTCATTACCTTTGTACTGTGTCTTTTTGTACCTTTTCTTATCAATAAAACTATTTAAATAGGCCATGTGTTATTTGCTAAAATTCTAAACCTTATTGATGTGTTTCTTTGTCTCACAATTTATGTTGGAGACATGACTGCAAAGATATCAAAAGGTATCTAAGGTTACCATGTTAGCTTTAAAGTCTAGCCAGAACTTTGGCAAACAGAAGGAAGTTGATCACTAACTTATCTACCTTGTATAGAGGAACCTCCATTTGGGGACACCATCGGGACCAGGAGAAGAGTTCCCGAAATAGAGGCAATAATTATTACAAAAATTACATGAGCGTTTTGCCGGCCAGGACCAGATCCAGGAGAACTGTCCCCTTAATACAGGTGTCCCTTTAATAGAGGTGAGAATATTATTACAAAGACTTAATGAGCATTTTGGCAGCCAGGAACAGGACAAGTGTCCCCTTAATAGAGGTGTCCCTTAAATAGAGATATCCCTATAAAATGAGTGTGGTCCAGGAGAAGTGTCCCCTTAATGGAGGTGTCCCAAAGTAGAGGTTCCACTGTATCCACTTACAGGTAACATAGTGAATACTCTTTCCAGTTCTGTAATGATCCCGGTAAGAACTTCCATCCTTGTTGTTAGTTCAAGATCATGTGAGACACTGATCTCACTCACACCATTCGCCACTTTCTTAAACACATTCTGCAACAATAATAGTCGTTTCGTGAAAACAAGTTATTCAACTGCACTGATTCCATGTTTTTTTTTTTTACCAGAGACGGTGAATATCAGGCCCTTAAAACCTTTCGTCTGTCTGTGGTAAAATATTGAGCCATGTAATGCAGTTCAAAGTTTTAAGTACTCTGATGGATCCTGTTTGACCATTCAATATTTTCCAAAGGGAATTAAGTTAAATTTACACTTTGATGCAAATTGCACCTGAAAGATGCATGTGGAAATATATGTGACAAGTTAACGGCAAATGAAATAGAAACCAGTTGCTAAGATTAATTGGTACTCTGCCCACACCTCAACTGATGCAGTAACCTGATGCCTGATTTTCATATTATAATTTCTGTAATAATCTTGTTCCTAGTTCCTAGTTCCTAGTTCCTTTTTTTTTTGTTTTTTTTTTGTTTGTTGTTTTTACTTAAATTTCAAATACTTAACACCTCTTGCACTGTATTTACTTGTTGAAATCGAAATTGTATTTTTAATATTTATTAGTATGAATATTGTAAATAAAATAAGTGGTAAATAAAAAAAAAAACCTGATGCTAACAACATGCAAAGTGACAATGCCCCTTCACTCACCCCAAGTTTTCTGTTTACAGGTAGATTTCGCACTTCTTTCTGGGTTAAAGAGTTGCTCTTTAAAAGGTAAACGATGACCTGACATGTAAAGCTACAGAACCTGACGAGACCTTCAATCTTTCCACCAAATGACACCAAGCGATCCTTAGACATACCTCCTAAAGACTAAGATACAACAAATGTTATGACATACAATGCACAATTACAATTCACTTTAGAAGTGCCCAGGTGCCACATTTGACCAACTTTTGTCTTCGGGCGACAAGAAAAAGTGAGTTTTTGCACATAGCTTAAGGAGGCTCGAAAGGGTTTCTTACAGCTTATGCACATGTCAGAACAATTAAACATTAAACTTTAATGGTCTTAGTCACTGAAACAAATTATAGATAAGCTTATGACAGGGTTGTTAAAGTTTCCTTCAAGACCATTTACGACGTCATAATTTGGGAATTCAGTTTTGAGATATTGTACACTTCATCACAATAGTGTCCTCTCTACCTGAAAGTCAAGGCTTTCACACAGTAAAGAGGCTGTTTTAGACAGTCTATCACACAACAAGGTACAAAGAGATTCAATCTTTCTGTTGTAATTGGATTGACTCGATGTCTTCCTTTCCATTTGGTCTCCAAATCCACCACTCCACCACTGACAGTTAACCTGCATTAACATTTAGAGAGAGAAACAATTAATGTTTTGAATATCTATGAAACCAATACTTCGTTAAAGAGAATGACTTTATCAGCCAATATAAATGATGGAGATGGAGGTGCAACCATTACTGCAGTGAAGAATATTTAGGTTGAATTTCTTCTTATAAAGATGATTGCATTTTTTGGTGTTTGTTGTTGTTGTTGTTGTTGTTAACACAAAAAAAATACAGATACCTAAGCCAAATATCTACAACTACACCAAAGCAAGAACAAAATGCAATGTTGATTGCTTTCATCAGTCATTTTTGACTGAAGCACAATTTATTTTGAGCTTTCTCAAAAAATCAAATCACCAGACTGAGTGCTTGGGAACATAGAGAGACTACATCAGCACCCCTCACACCATCCCACCAGATTCCACTGTTCCTGAGTAAGAACGTCCAGAATGTACGACAACTGATGTCAGTACCACATCTGATGCCAACACTGTTTAAGTCTAATCTAAGATGTTTAAATGGGAGTAAACTGTCAAACCTTGCTTGAAACTGCTTCATTAATGGATACCTTGTTTTTAAACAAAAATACATTGATACTGATTAAGTATAATCTATGATGTTCAACTGGGGATAAACTGTCAAACCTTGCTTTATGGACAACTGATTCATCATTGCATGCATTGATGTTAAACAACAATGCATGTATTGATTTAGCAGTTGTCCATGGACAGTTTTGTTTGTCCTGAAGGAATTAAAGACTAAAAAAATTAAAATTAAAAGTATTGAAATTACCCCACTTATACGGAAACCATGTTAAATACAGACAATTTTGTGGTTCCGATGATGTCAGAGCAGGGTTTGACTGAAACATATTACGAAAAGGAAAGAATGTACATAAGACCTCGTCAAAGGTTGACTTTAAGTAAACTTCCTGCATCTGGATAAGGATAGTCTCAGCATCTTGAGAGATTTCATCAGGGGATGGGCCTCTAAGATATATAAAAAAATGGTGTTACTGAAAAATATTGTCAAGGCTAGCAGCTTTGGTCTGTGGAAGCGCAGTGGTGTAGTGATTAGCATATTGGACCTCAGATAAAATATTCAAAGGTCTGTGGCTCAAGGCGTGTTCTCGGCTGTCCTGTTGTTTCCTTAAACAAAAACACTTTACTCCACATTGTCTCTCTCCACCCAGGTGCATACATGGGTAGCTGGACTGGGGTAACTCTGCGATGGACTAGCATCCCATCCAGGGTGAAGTAGCAGTACTCCTAGTTGCTTCATGCTAATGAGAATGGGTTAAGCTCCAGCTGAGTGAACCACCTGTGTGTGACTTTACCTTTTAGCTTTCAGCTTTGGTCTAATTATGAAGCTAATTTGAAGTTACTTACTCAGATGAGTCCACATGAACATCATCTACAGGGGTGGAGAATTTCTGTGTCAGTGACACCAGAATAATAGCTAACAACTGCATATTTGGTAACCTATAAAAAACAACAAAGCCAAGGACAAAAAGCAACAGGGTTTAAAGGAGAAGTAATATGGGCAACAAAATCATGCAAATTGTCACGCAACACAGTTGCGTTGCAGGTTGCAGCCCTGATGTTGCGCATATTACCACCTATGCACACAGCAACTATTCATGTTGCAGAAAGTAGAAGCAATGTCTACTTTCTGCAACATGAAAATTTGCTGTGCACGTAGGCGGTATACATGCAACATTAGGGCTGCAACCTGCAACACAACATTGTTGTGCGACAAGTTGCACGATTTTGTTGCCCATATTACTTCATCTTAAATAGCCGACTAGAAAGCCTTTGATGGATATGCATACAAGAGTTCAGACACTAACTGAGGTGGCAGACTACAACAATGATTTGTTGTGATGTCCCTGTGCAATAAATAATATAGTTTTGCACACCACTACTCTAAGGTTCATGATAAAATCAAATTTGTCTCCAAATATTTGCTTGACAACCAAATGTCACCACTGACAGTTTTTAGCCATGATACAACAAATTGAATGCTATGCATTGATAGAAAAGTAATCACTTCCAAAACATGGTTTCAAAAAAAATGGAATGCCTTGCTTGGTTTGACAGCAAGTCTATCTTTGCCTAGCTTTTCCTCAATATCATAGGCCTGCAAAACTATTGTGATTCCTCTAATCTGAAGCTGTTAAATCCATTGTTTTCATTTATTTAGCTCCTTTTTTAAATTATATAATTAACTAATTATTACCTTAATTTCCTAATTACCTCAGTTTACTATGTGATGTACTGCATAATTGCTTAATACCTGCTTGACGATTTAGCAGTCCAGAGTGCTAAAACGTCATTAGTGCCATCACCTCCCTCATCCACAGACAGCATCCAGTTAAAAAGCTGACGTCGCAAAGGATAACAACCTTTACTTAACGCAGTGAATCCTACAGATGACATGGGCTGGAAGTTTTCGGGTAAAGGATGGAACCGTAAATATGTGGCTAAAAATTCCAAACAGATCCTTAAAGAAAAGAAACAAGGTTGGCCGCACGGTTACAAACTGTTTTAGTACAACACTGTACTATTTAGCATCACTTTGTTATGTATTGTTTCTCATTAACACCAGACACAAAGTTCACATATCACGTCCCCAAAGGACAGTACACATATGATGATATAAAGTGCTGCTGTACTTAACCTTATCAGAGACCCATACAATATTAATAATATTTACCTTGATGGAACCCCACTGCCAAAAATAACTCCAGCAATATCTGGATCTGGCTGAACATGCTCCTGTTGAAAGAAGTAATGTCAAGTGTCAACCACATGGAAGAACTGTCAACCACTGAAACGTTCTGGGGCAGAAAAACGTCATCCACATAGAAGAAACTTCAATTTAACCTTAACCCCTGACTGGTTGTAGGGCAGTCCAACATCCAAATGGAAGGAGCTCTATCACCCTCTGAAAGGTATTGGGCAAGTGTCCATGTGGAAGAAGTTCTTTAATGAAGAAGTGATCCTTCAAGTTACTAATGCAATTTATGCAATCTAATGGACTAACTTTAATTCGCAGTTTTGACCAAAAAAGCGATCCAAAATGTCTATTGTTTAGCAAAGCTAACAGTTCGTACTTAAGACATATGAAAGCCAGTGTTTTTCAAATAGTAACTGGTAGATGAGTTAGGGAACAAGACCAAAACATTACTGGGGATTATTTGTTATGCACTTTAAACATAAAAATGTTTTGAACTCTCTTAACAAACAAGCTTTTTGCTAAAGACATTATTCAGGCATTATGATCATTGATTTATTGATTACTATTTGAATACCTTCATTAAAGTAGTAAGGAGAGAAAAAC
Source organism: Cladopsammia gracilis (assembly GCA_022457155.1). Taxonomy (NCBI): domain Eukaryota; kingdom Metazoa; phylum Cnidaria; class Anthozoa; order Scleractinia; family Dendrophylliidae; genus Cladopsammia; species Cladopsammia gracilis. Next base: position 6,979 of record JAJGOT010000475.1, read on the forward strand.
CATCATCAGTAAGATGTTTGATTCCAATGATGTGTAATGTAGATACCCAAATCTGCTTTAGGACTGGTTTAGTGGAGTCAATAACAAGACTGTCTAGCTCCCTTTTTCTTTTTGAAAAACACTGCACTAGAGCTTCAATACATCTTAACACAGCCAGAATTGTCTCATGCCTGGAAAAGAAATACAAAAAAGGTGTTCTTTAGAAGAAGACATCCCTAAATATCATGCAACAATAATGTTAAAATACACACTACTTTGTTCCAATCTGCGTGTACACCTTTTGCTTACTATAACTGTACCTTCTTTCCATCAGTTCTTACAATGGCACTTAAAAACAGATGACCTCATTGCAGCAAAGAAAGTGATAGTACTGGTCAATGAAAATTATTTATTTTCCACCCGATTCACAGGGTTCTCCTTATCAGGCGGTAACCGGTAAAATTTACCGCTTGAAGCAGCACTTATTACCCCCTGTAACTGCTTGCCCCCGGAAACTTTTTAGGACACACAGTTTCCCTTTACCGCTTAGCAAAAATCCCTTACCTGCTGAGCTAAAATTTAGGGAGAACCCTGGATTCAGTTTACCTCATCAAATTACGTAAAACAAAACAGAAACAGACTTCATATTTATAATTATTCCCCCTTCCAGTTAGAATGGCATGAATTTTGGCAATGGTCTAGACCAAGAGGTCTTGCGGGTTTTGATCTTGGCAATAAGTAACCATTGAGCTGAGGAAAAATTGCCATGGTTGCAGGGTCACCTGAAACTGTTTTAAATATATTAAGCAGGGTTTGTTTGATTCTAACTTCAGGCTTTTGTATAAATTTTGGCACTTTTATTTAAGTCATTTTGATTCATGTGTTTAGTTAAGTGCCACACAGCCATTAAACCTTTCAGTTTCAACCTAATTATTACTAGGTTTTTTTCTTTGTCAACAAGTAGCGATGGAGTAATTACCTTTTATGTTTGGTTTGTAACTGATGTAACATTGAGAAGAATGGGTGAAACTCAGTTGCAGGGATACTTGAAGAATGCTTAGAAAATAAGGAAGCTAGGATCTGTAGCCTACAAAAACAAGAGAAAGTACCATTTCATACATTTGTAGCCTTCTTTGGAACCCCCTCTTTCCAAAGCATTTTTCTCCACCGTACCACCCAAACCCCACCCCACCCTTCCCGTTGCGTCCAACTTCCCAAACTTGACCTGACTCCAGCGCCATCTCCATGGGTAAGGCAGCCCACCATTACCTATCACATTTTGAATAGGTCTCTTATAAGGATTGACAATTTTCCTGTTTTCTATCCCGACTGGTTCGACAAAGGTGTTACAAAAGTTAAAGACCTGAAAGATGACGCAGGTAACTTTTTAAGTTTCAACAAATTTCAGAATAAATTTAATCTCAATGTTTGCCCTTTAAAATACTATGGACTGCTTTCTGCACTAAAGTCTCTTTGGAGAACCTGCCAAAGCAACTCTAACAATAAGACTCTATATCAAAGCTTCTCTTCAAAGCTTTTACAACCTCTTTCTGGAAGTCGGCTGGTGTATAAGAAACTTTTATCCAGCAAATGCATCATTCCACCATCTCAAGACAAATGGCTTAAAGATTTAGCTGACAAATACAATGATGAACAAATGGAATGGCACGAGGCCTATCAACTATTGTAGCTTCTAAATATACAAAAAGCACGAAACTAATAGAATTTCAATTTAAATTTTTGCATAGGAGACTAGCAACTAATAATTTTCTGACAAAAATTGGAATAAAGAACTGTCCTAAGTGTACTTTTTGTGGAAATGAAGTAGAAACACTTCTCCATCTTTTCTGGTATTGTTCTAAAGTCTCAATCCTTTTGGAATTCATTGACGTCAAAGATGGCCACTTATAATATTACACCTGAGCATAATTCATTGCATATCTTAGTAGCACTTGGTCTGAGGCCTGATTCTTCAGGAAATCGACACCAGATAAATTTCTGCTGCCTTCTTGTGAGATATTACATTTGGATCTGTAAAAAAGGAGAATTCACCCCCAAGATAGAAGGCTTTATGAATCCACGTCCGCCGCCCCACCAAAGAAATGGAATCTTATTGCCAAAATGTTTTAAAGATACTCATAAACCTGTAAACCCTTGGCAACTTTGCTCATGTAGCACCTTCACAAGTCTTGTTGAACAGATTTCTTGCAGTTTTCCGCAAACACCCTATTTTTCTAATGACTTTTGCTGTAACTTTTACCTTTTTTGTCTTTTGTTAACAACACACAAAGCACTGTTTTTGCTTTTCCTTTCTTTACTTACTAGTTTTTTTTAATATATATCCTGAACTGTAATCTAGTAATGATTATTATGCCAATAAAAAAAAGAAAGTTAAAACAGAAAAAAAAAGAAAGGAGGGAAGGAGGGAGGGAGGGAGGGAGGGAGGGAAGGCAGGAGGGAAGGAAGGAAGGGAGGGAGGGAGGGAGGGAGAGAGAGGGAGGGAGGGAGGGAGGGAGGGAGGGAGGGAGGGAGGAAGGAAGGAAGGAAGGAAGGAAGGAAGGAAGGAAGGAAGGAAGGAAGAAGTGAAAATTTGCATATCTGTCTCTGTCTGCTATAACATGTTCCACGCTTTGCACATTTCAACAACTTTTTAATCAACTTACCATGACAGTAACACCAAATTATCACAATTGCTCTCCAATGTGTCTCTCGAAAACTGCCAACCAGGCTCAATTTTTTGTCGTTTAGCTCCTTTAAGCAGGCAAAACATTCACAGTTAATCATTTAAGTGTTGTTCTTGAATATCTTGTTACAGATTAAATTAACACAGGACCTAAATCTCAATACTTATTTTACTGTTAACGGTTTAAACCCAGGAGTATCAATAGTCTGTCAGGTGTGTGACAACTCTGCGAAGGCCAGTCTGTTAAAAAATTGAGAAGATATTCCACATTTTTAGGAAGACTTTCATTTTCACATAGTATTGCTCAAACATCGTTTCTTAGAGTTGTGACCCCTTGTGAGTTCTGAAAAGCTAATGACTGACATTTCCACAATTTGATGGGAAGTCATCTTGAAGTTCATAGTCATAAGAATTGTTAACAATCAGTTGATGGAATTAACGACTGGCTGTTGCTGACATTGGTCAGTTTGGCTATCATGTTATTGGCAGCTGAGACTGAAGTCAGTGATTGGTCAATTTTGATCCGAGTATCTTAACTTATTTGACATATCATGATATTTGCCCTGTCTCATTAAACCTCTACTCCCCACACCACATCAAATTAACTACACCCCTTAAAAAGAAAACATAATACAAAACTTAAATGCACATTACAAGGCAGACACTAACTAGGAACATCTAGGAACATGTATTACTACTATATATTACTATATTTTTACTACATACAGTACATGTTGTTTTTTGTAAAATTTTATATTAGGGCTCCCATTGATAGCAGTTTAGATACTGAAGTGATCACCCTGGTAAAAAAAGGTGTCAGGGATGTAAATAATAGGCAGAAGGAGGAAAAAATAACCACCTGAAGACTGAGTTTTCTTGTTTTTTTTTTTGTTGTTTTTTTTTGCCAGGAAAACTGTCTGCTTAACTCTTTCTCTTTTTTTAACAAAATTTTTCACCCGTGATGAACAAAATTCCACCTGTTGGATATCTTAGCCACATCCCTGGGTGTCTATCTATTTATGGGGCAAAACAATCAATGATTATCCACAACCATCAATCATGATGCCAGTCTGTCACAAACAGTAAAACAAATTCAAACCTGGTTCAGCAGCATCTTGGTTGCTGGTGACAGAGTGATATGTTGTTCGTAACCAGAACACCTGAAATACATTTGCACATGGTTTACAAGATACTTATCATATTTCATGACATAGATGAACACGAGACATCCTTGCATGTCTCAAAAGATTACCAAGTGTAAATCTCGACACAAGTATGTTGGTGCAAAGATAACATTTTCCATTTCTCTTCGTTAGTCCACTATATAGCCATTACAACCCTTACACTCTGACGGAGTCAATTATAGAGTCTGTCAACAAAATCCTATGGTGTGACTATTCAAATAAAAGCTCTTTGGCAGTACTTTTGCATGGTACTATTTATTTTTCATTATTTTGTTAAATGAAATTTTGATTTTTTCCTTGAATTTTGATTTTTGGTACTCTTACGAGTTAAAGGATTAGCAGCCCAGTGTGACCAGCTTGATAATGGCTGTGTAGGAGATCAGACTACCTATTTCTCAGCTAATTCACAAAATAGAAACAAACATAGCTGTTTGATTAATAAAATTAACTATACATGTATAATACCTGGTGGAAAACATCCACTGCTAAATCAATGAATTGAGAGGAAAGTCCAGGATCTAGTTTTGTGCTGTGGTAAGGAAAAAGAAAAAAACAGACCCGCACTGATTAAACCACATAGAATTTCATCATATATAAACAAAACGTTTTAAAAACTTGTTCATGTGCACTCATGTGATGCATAATCTGTTGCATAATGTTTACCACAGGTTTTTGGTCGGGATTCTGAATATCAGTAGTACTGCACTTGCTGTTTGATGACACAGGGTTTACACAGAAACTATCAATGACACTTTTCTATGACGTTTAATGAAATTCCATGACCTCAAAATTGGCCCCAGGAGCCACACCTTTTGACACTTGACACAAAGTTTCCTAAATTTCTTTCTTTTTTAAACCACCATCTAAAAACATGTTAAAGTGAAAAAATATTAAAATTCCAAGACTTTTCCATGACCAAAACACAGTTTTCTAAATTCCATGACTTTTCCAGGCCTGGAATGCAATTTTCAAATTCCAAGACTTTCCATGACTGTGGGAACCCTGTTGCAGTGCACGATTCAAGCACAAACAGGTAACCATCTTAGGGGGTTCAAAGATATGCTCCAAGTGGAAAGTGTATGGGAAATTGACTTTGGAAATGCCATTTCCAGGGCTAGCCATGGGTTCAATAAACATTTATTTAAAATACTCAATTTATGAGCAGTTAACAGATGAATGATTCAACTGACACAATGATAGCCTGAATACAACATAATTATACGACACATGTTGGCTTCATTATACAAAAAACACCAGATGTTTATATTAGTAGCATGGTCTTTGACCCAAAACCAATTGAAAGTCCTGATAAACCAACAGTTAATGTCCTGCTAGTACAGGGGCGGATCCAGGGGGGGTGAAATGGGTGAATTTTCACCCCCCTTTTCTGAGACCCTTTCTTTCTTTTTTCTAAAGTATTTCTCAAATAAATAATATTTTATTAATATTTTATTAAAATTTCACCCCCTATTTCAAAAGTCCTGGATCCGCCCCTGTAGCAATGTTTCTCGATAAAAGATCCTTACCTGGATGTTCGCACAACCTTGTTCTTTAACTGATCAATATCAGCAAGAATTGCATCATACAATCTTTGGAGGCACTTCTAATAAAACAAAATGAGTTAATTAAAAGAAATTGTCTTGGTCATTTTTAATTTCAACTCAGTTTATTATAATGGTAATGATCATGCACTTAAATATGTTACAATCATGATACCATTCAAAAGGTTATGCATTGTTGCCTCAGAGAACAGATTTGTTCTGTTGTATTACTGCATCCTTTTAGGTTATACATCAAACACGAGAAAGAATGTTTTATCAGCATATCCAAACACTGAGAAGTGGGTTGTAAAACGAGGCACAGCCAAGTTTTTATTTTTAACCCACTTCGAGGTGTTTGGATACCTGATGAAACACTCTTTCAAGTGTTTGATATGGCTTCTCAAACTTAAAAAATAAATGCAGAGAAAATAAAGGAATAAAATCACCAAATCTATGCAAATTAAGACTGGGTATCCAAACCTTTGTGTTCTCGTCATGAATTATTAATGAGTTTAAGCTCCTTGCTAGGCGGTGGTTGGCTTTAATCAACAGCACAGAGTCAGACCGGACACAATTCAACTTGTGTATGATCAAACTGCATTCTACTTAATTGCTAAATCAATGTCATTATATACACAATGGTGGCTAGCTATAAGTGATTAAATAATATATAAAAAATAATATGAGGCTTCCTTTCTAGTAAACAACTTAATCCTGTGGAGCTAGGCATTTAAGATAGCTTTATCTTAAGTGATACCCAAGCACTGGAAGGAACTAGCTTTCTATGATTAGTTTTACACACAACATGTAATCAACATATTAACACATTTGGGTGGTATGGTGCTATTCTGGTCTTGCCTATGTTGATCAGATGACACATTTCTCTAAAGAGCTGTGCCTCAAAAGTCCATCCCTGGTCAGTTTGGATCAAATGCTCGGGGCTCCATACTTGGAAACGACTTTGTTGACCAGTTTTTCTGCAATGGTCTTTGCTTCTTGGTTTACAACAGGAAATGCCTCTGTCCACCTTAAGAAGTAGTCTCCAACAACCAGAATGCAGTTGTGACCAGATTCTGTGTTGGCAAAGGTCCCATAATGTGCAGACATACTGTCACAAATGGATTGCTCTTCCTGGCTGCTGAAGGGACTTTTTACAAGAGCATTTTTCACACTGATGGCACCAATTGTCCACATTGTGCTGCTGGCCCTGTGCTAGTAGAACTGTTCTCTTACCTGCTGAAGGGTCTAGCTGACACCGAGGATACCACAAGGCGCATCATAAAGGGCAGAAAGGGATCTGGAAAACTCTAGTTGCAACAAGGTACCATAACCATCTTCGGTTTCCCATCACTGGTTCCATCTGCAATCTGATCCACTGCACCCATGGGCTTTTGGTTGCTATTTATAATTAATGGTACATTTTACCTCCTGCAATACTGTCTGGTTGGTCTGGTTTCACTTACAAAGCAAGATCCACATCAGGTCCTGGTTTGCAGCTTGTCTGGATTGCAGATCAGTCCCTGTCCAACCAACCAAGTAACCACATATCAGTACTGCTGTCGACTGCATTGGTTTGAACTACCTGGTCTGATTCACAGCTGCCAGGGGGTTTCAAACAATGCTTCAGCATTCAGATGCTTCTTTCCTGGATGTTGCTCAATCTTGTAGTCACACCGGGGCCAGTAACTCAAGTCACCTGGCCATCAGACCCTTGTGTTCCTTGAAGCTCTGAAGCCATCTCAGCACATTAGGGTCCTTTCTGATAATGAAGGGTCTCCCGTAAAGGTAGTGATAGAAATACCTCATTTTGTACACCATAGCCATAATCTGTCTTAGTTGTGCTGTAACAATCATCCAGCACATGACTGGCATATGTGATCACCTTTTATCTTCCTTCTTCAGGTTGCAGTTGGTAAATGACAGCCCCCAGCCCATAGTCACTTGCATCACAGTCCACAAAGAACTCTGCATCAAATCAAAGTAAGGCCAGCACAGGAGCTGTCACCAGTTTTCCTTCAGTGTATGAAAACTTCAACTTTTTGGAGGCCATTTCTGCAAAATGCTTGATGAACATGTGGTAGTATGATGCTAAGCCCAGGAAGCTTCTCTCTTCAGTTGCTTTCAATGGTACCAGCCATTGCTTGTTGGCTTTAATCTTCATGGGGTTGGTGCTCACACCTTCAACGGAAATGACATGACTGGCTTTATCAGCAGGAAGCACTTTGAAGGTTTCAGCTTGAGGCCTGCCTGGTGGAACCATTGGAAGCTCCATCCTAAAACAATCATTCAGGTAGACGAGACATGCCTGCCACTATTGGTTCACTAAAACGAATCCCATTAGTCTTTGTAATGTACCGGGCACATTGCAGAGACCAGAATAACCCGGAATTCAAAGAAGTCAGTCACAGGGTTAGTAGAAACGATCCCCCCCTCCCCCCCTCGGACAAAGTTGTTTGGAGAAAACTAGTTTTAAGCGCCAAAATCAACTTTGTATGGGGGGGGATGGGGGATTTAGCAAGAATTTCTTTTGACGGTCAAGAAAAGGTTAGAGCATCCCAAAAATATTGTCGGAGATTGTAGATAGCAATAATAAATTTATAACAGGTGGCATAACAACAAACCTTCCAATGATTGATGCTACTACTCCAACTGCCCTGTTCATCTTCGTGAGCTCCTAATGGGTGGTGGGCACAAATCTGGAGTCTCATGAACTGTATCAACTGATCCTAAAAGAAATAGTAACACAATCATTCACTCCAGCTTCTAGTTGTCCTAAAGAAAATGATAACAATATGATTGACCCATTTTGCAGCTAGCCCTAACTTTTGGCCACTTTCTGTTCAGAGGTTGAGAGGTGAATATTACCTGCAACTGTGGTTGTGGTTTTGGGCAATAAAAATATTTTTTTTTAGTGGTGTTTCTGTAATTCTAAATTATCGTGCATTGTAGTATACTAGTTTCATCCACCATTTGGTATCTACATGTATGTTACTTTTTTATGGTAATGCAGTTAATAAAATGTCATGATAAGTAGAGGTGAAGGTCTAGTGGTTAGTGGTTTTTTGTATTTTATTTGTTTATATAAATATGAATATTTTACAATACAAATACAAATCAATGAAGAGAGAGACAAAAAAAGAAACTAAGGGTGGTCAGGGTGTTTGATCCAATCTGAAGTTCAGCTTTGGGTCCTTAAATCTTTGCTGTTGTGTTTGTTCATTTGACAGGAAACATCGCTCCACAGTATCTTTCTCTTCCCAGTTGTATTAATAAGTGTGTATCAGTGAATGAGTGGAGAGTAGCAAAAAGCCTAGTTGCTTTATGCTACAGAAACAAGGGATGTATGACTTAACCACAAGAAATGCACATAATTTCTAATTTTAGAATGGTCAGGCTGTACCTTAAGAATTGAGTTAGCCAGCTGAGTTTTTTTCCACATTTCAAGCAGGAGTGGGAACAACGTTTCTCCAAGACGGCAAACCTGCCCACGACAATCCTCTGCACAAGACTTGACAAATACATTCACAGCAGAAAGGAAGTATTCAACAAGAGAAGTGTTACTGGTATTTCTTTACAAACATGCAAGAAAAAAGAAACAACATTACTGTCAACAAATTGGCCTATGATTCATTTGCCTAACCATGCCTGCAATTTGGTGGTTTCTAGTCAAGAGCGGTCATGGTAATGATGAGGAGGGGGTGTGAGGTCAGTGCAGAACTTGGCAATGGCATTTAAATCAATTAAACATTTTCATACTTTTAATGGTGGCATACATTTGTAAAAATTATTCACAGCAAGTCATAAACAGAAGTAAACAATAGCTGATTAGCAACTTCTGGGAATCTCACATATTGAGCAAAAAAACTGGTCATTCTGACCTTGGTTGGCATGAAAACAGAGGCAAAATGTAGTATATATGGCATGTTAATGAAAATAAATATTAAATGATATAATTGAAAAAGTTCATATTTCGTGGCCTTAAAAAGAAGCCTTGATATTCAACAAACTTATTTTCTGTTATGCCAATTTAGCCAGTCTGTAAGTATTAAAAAATCTTACATTGGAAAAGGTTGCATAAAAACTCCATTTATCTCCACCTAGCAGTTGTTCATTAAATTGGACCCAGGCATTCAACAGTGTTCAAATTATGTTTAAAACTTTAATTTCAAGGCTGTGCTCTTATAAGAATGAAATTACAGGGGGCCCAAAGGCTCCCAACTATGAAATCTGGGGTGTTCAGCACTAAGCTTACCTACCCTACCTACCCACCTACCTACCTACCCTACCTACATGTACCTACATGTACCCTACCTACCTACCCACATACTCACTTACTTACTAAAATGTAAGTTTTTCTAGTTGCCCAAAGACATAATTAGTATCCTAAGGCCCCTGGGCACTGCAAGAGCATAGCCCTGAATTTACATGTATATTTAAAGAATAGCAAGTTTACCGGATCTCTTTGAAGATGTTTTCAAAAAAATGAAAAAGTTTGTTTCCTTTTATTGTGTATAAAGCTGCAGCACCCTCAATTGAGAGAAAAATTATGCTTGCCAACACCAACAGCTGTTTACTTGGCAACCACGATGGCTTTTTCTCCATAAAAGATACAAAGGTATCTATCAAATCTGAAAAGAAATAGCAAAGAAAGAAAACATTCAGTATAACTAAAAGGTAAAGTCCAGACCTCATCCCACAGATAGAAAGAACCAGATGTCTCATCCCTGCTAGTGCATACAGCTGTAGCCCAGGTTTCTGTAGCACATGTATAAAGGAACTACATTGTAATCTGAGCATTGCTATCTCTCCCTATAGGGCGGGGTTTTTTTAGTGTCATAAAAACAAAACCAAGTAATTACTCTCGCCAAACACAACAAATGCAGACAATCAAATGAGCCAATCAAAGCTCAAAGCAAATACATGCAGCCAGTGCCAAGCATGGGAAAACAGGTGCAAACAACTTCTGACTGTTTGAGAAATTAGTGCCCATCACAAAGTGTAGAAATGGAAAACCAAAGCAATCACAAAATTACTTTGACACTCAAATGAAAACTGCTTCATGGAGTGCTATTACAACGCAGGGTCAACCCCAGTTGAGCATGATTCGGTGAGCATTTGAACAATAATCAGGACAAAGTGAGACTAGAGTTAAAATAAACCATAGAGTTCCAGGGGGAAGCTAGCACCTTCCAATGAAACAACTTCCTCAGCTGGATTTGGTAAATACCTACTTTCAATCACAACACAGACACTGACCCTATTACAGGTACCATACAATGTACCTTGCCATGTTTTGACAGTGATATCAGACTGATACACTGGAACAGACAGCACATTCTTCAGAAGTTTGCAATACTCCACACCAATATGGCAGCTATATGTGGGTTTCTTGATTATTTTAAGCAAATGAACAACCACATCTTGTCCTTTTAGGCGAGGTCCACCTGTGAAAGAATACACATTACATGGCATTAATGACCCAGTCTGATTGATTTGTTACACTAAGCCGTATTAATGAGTAAATCAAAGTTTGGAATAAAAGGGTATCAACAAATGGCTATGTTGTTTTTAACCAAAGATTGTAGAATAGTAATAATTTATTTTGTTATATCAATCGATCTTTATTTGCCCCAATAATATTATTTACAAAGATGATATATTACAGTGTCTTAAAAAGGAGCAGGAGCCCTCAACAAACCTTTCTGGGCTTTACGGGGAGAGCCCCTGTTACAAAGGTGATACTACATTTGAAGAATACATATGGCTGCAATGTTCATATGAATTTTAACTAATCAATTAAGTTGATTGAGTGTGAAGGTATTTTTTGATATTTTTCTTAAATACATGTACATATAGTGATCTAGAGTTTATAATTTATGTTGGGAGGTTGTTCCAAATCTGACATCCTTTATATTTGATAGAATATTTCTTATAATTCATACAGCATAGTTCTTATGGATTTTTGATGAGGGTCTTGTATTATGACTATGTATTTCTATATTGAGTTTAAAAAAATCCTTAAATGTCACAGGAAGCATCCTATTGAAATAACTCAATGTAAATAAGGCTATCGCTTTATCATTTATTTTATCGAGTGGTAGAATAGATAATTGTTGAAACAGTGGGCTTGTATGTGCTCTATAATCTGAAAATGTAATGATTTGTATTATCTTCTTTTGCAATTTTTCTATGGATTCTTACCTTGTTGAATATGTATTACCCCAAATTATATTCCCATAATGAAGGTATGGATAAACTACTGTAGTGTGTAATAAAGAGTTCTCAGAATCTTTGAGGATATAAAGCGTCTTGCTTTACAAAGTATTCCACACGTTTTTGATATTTTATCTCTGATTTAACTGATGTGTTGTTTCCCACATCAAGGTTGAGTCGATAGGAATGCCTAAAAATTTTGTGGATTCAACTTGTTTTATTTCTCGATCATTTATTTTAATGTTAATTTGTTCTTTCAATGTTTTTCTTCTTATAATTATAGCTGAAGTTTTTCTCAATACAATGTGCGTGTTGATTGGTTGATTCATTGTCACATGACATCTAAGAAACAGCTTCCTGCCAATTGTCCTAAGCGGGCAACATTTTGCAAAAGCAGGCAACAATTTTGACGTCAGAGGGTAACATTGCACTGCTGCTCACTAGCGCATGAGATCAGACCGTGACAAAAGGAAGCATAATTATTATGTGATTGATGTTTACCTCAAGTGCTCAGCGCATTTTTCAAACTGTGTCAGTGTGTTGTGTTTTTTGTGTTGCTGTATAATAAATTGATCACTTAATGACTGATCCCTCATCTCAGGAAACATCGAGATTCTCAAGAAACAAAATTCACCGTTTCCACTGGAACCAGTCATTAAGTGTTTAACAATACTACTTTAAAATTTTGCCAAGTAATTTTGACATTGGCATTCTCTGCAAGACAGAGTCGGTTTGGTAAGATTAAAAAACATTTCAATTTTCTACATGGTGCTATGGCCATTAGGAAGACATTTTCCTGAATCACCCTTCCACTCAGGCAATATTAAGTAAAAACTTAGGAAAACTTAGTTGTTCAATCTTTGTTAAAAGGAATAAAACTTACGCTCATCAGCTTTCTTTATAAAAGCTCGTACAAAAGTAGCAAATATCTGCAATAGGAAACAAACTGTTTAAATAATACATATACTGTCATGTACTTTGTTAATTGATTGAACCAACTCAAACTTCATGTCCAAGTAAACTGCTCTCAATTTACCTTATCGACTCAGTCGATAAAACTAAATTCTCGTGTTTCATCCCCCCCCCCCCCCCCCCCCAACGACGCAGCACCAGTTTCTCTAGAAACAAACCCCATTCATTTGCTCCCACAGTTGTTGATTACAGGGCTGTCATGTTTTGCTTTGAGGCTACACAAGCAAAACAGGCAGTCATAGACTCAAGATATCCTCTTGTGGCTGTTGTTGTTCAGTAATTTTCAAACCTTGAGTTGCCTGTCATCTTCAATGCAGTTGTCAGCCATAATAGCGATCAGCTGACCACTACCACTGATCTGAGTAAAATCTCAGAACTGTTAAATAAGAGCAAATTTAATTTAAGGACCTTCGTGTAAAAAATCTTCCAACATTAATTACGTGTATACTGTAAAACTTTGGCTGCAGCTGTAGATAATGAGTTACTCTTGTCAGAAATACAAAAAAGTTTGGGGGTAACTGACTTCATTTCAGAGATGACATACCTGAAAGGCCACCCTTAAAAAAATTGGTCCTTCTTTACTCAATATGGCGTCAATGTCTGTTAGTCTAAAAATATTGCAAATGAATCTCTAGAATAGAACTTTCTATGCCAAATTTTATATGAGTGTCTATAAAATAAATTAAATGAACTGGTAATATCCATTAAAGTAAACCTAATCTTTAAACAACAGCATTTGCAAACCCTGAGAGTCGCAAGTTGCTGGGATTCGCTGTCGTGTGGGTAAAAAAAAAATGGGAAAATTTTAAACTTCCTCATTGCTTTTTTGTTCATTTTTTTACAATCTGTCGAGAATTAGTACAGAAGGGGTCACTGACCATCCAAGCAAGCTAAGTCTAAGCAAAGTTAATGGAATGGCTACCATCCGTTTATGCATGGCATTAGCATAGTAGAGCCACAGGGATTGCATGCGCAGCAAGGATGCGCATTAACAATAATGCAAACCAAGCTTTTAGCCAGCAGGGTGTCCAGCCGTCCTGTGGACTCCCACTTTTTGAAGAAATTCATGAAAATTGCACCTACTCCTTTAAAAATTAATTTATGATGGAAAATATCTTCAGGACGCCCACATTCCAATTTCTGGCTAAAAGCCTGCTGCAAACATCCTTAAAATGGAATTATATCAATGAGGCTCAATAGGGAGAGATCTACAATGTACTTTTTTGACTATCTCACTTTTCATCCAGGGGTTTTTTTTTTTTTTTTTTTTTAATTTTATTACTTTATTCATAACACGAACAACAAACACTTACAATAGTGAGAGTTACAAGTTAAATAAAATACTGAAAGATAATTTAATTAAATAATAAGTTATTAATAAAATTATAATAATAAAGTAATAATAGTAATGATAATAATAACAATAATAAAAAAGTAATAGTAGTCGAGCACAACGTATCTTAACTTACATCAAGAATCGAGAAAAAAAGAAGCAAAGAATACAAGTTGCGCAAGAGATTGAAACATCTTCACACCCTTTAGTTTTTCTGTATATGATTTTCAATGTATATCTTTTGTTCCATCATTGAGATAAAATGGTTGAAGTTGCAAGTTGAAGTTTCATCCAGGGTTTGTTCCATGCCATACATGTAGTAATTCCAGACAAGACATTAGGTAGCTTAAGCAATAATGATAGCAATGCCAAGGAAAATGTCACTTGAAAAAATAATCCATGCTATCTTGACTGCGATAATTGACTGTGTAGGCAGCAAAATTGCCAGCTGCCAGCTGCACATTTAGACAGGGTTAGAGCCCACAACATTTGAGATACTGGTGAAAATGCTTTACCAACAGAACAATTAAAAAGTTTGAAATTCATCTGGTACCTGCTTCCTCCTTTGCAATGTAGATGTAAGGTTAACAATAGACTCCAATTCTATCTCAACAAACAGTTCAATTTTCTCAAAGATTTTGTCCCATGTCAGAGTTTTCTTTCTCTTTAAGTCAGTATTCTCGTCAATGGCACTCACGACTGCAGGATAACTCAGCTGTTTTTGAATTTTCTCTATTGCACTCTGAATCAACAAAGAATAAAAATGCAGTTTAGTAAAAATAAGAACTTTATAATTAATAAGAAGTTTATTAATGTGTTAGGGGAAGCAAAGCCGAGGGTACAACCCTCTACTAATTGGGACAACTAATCTAAATATATGTTGTAGATCAATTTTATCCTTGGTTCAATTTTGATTTTCCATTGTTCTTTTCTATGATAATCAATATCAAACAAAGGAAAATCAAAATAGAACCAAGGATAAAATTGAACTACAATATGTACAACAAAATTAATAATGCACATAACTACAATAAATTTATAAAACTAAGAAACTGTGCAAGGTCATTGATCAAGCTCAAAATTGCTTAAGATGTAAGTTCAGCAAGACTTAATTATGCAGCCATTTCTAAATTTATCAATGAGCCTTTTTCCATAGGCTAATGTTTAACATAAAACAGAAAGTGTTTCATGTTTCTCCAAACTTATTTAAGTACCCATATTAATAATACTATGCATAAAAAATAAAAAAGTACAATAAGATCTCACAAAACCCTTCGTATCAAGTTAGCAAATGCCGATGTAGTCCAGCAACAATTGTCAAAACATGTAGCTTGTGTACAGCTGCCACCTCCCTCAGGAAAAACTGGAGAAGGAGCGTCTGTGATTCACCGTTAATAATCGTGTATGGAGACCATGTGATTTTTTCTGGAATGTGTAGAAAATGATCACATTGGTTCTTACATGTAGGTTTTATTTGTCCAACTGCGCCAAGTGAAAGACAGGATTTCAATTTATTGGTTGTTATTTAAGTGCAGGTTTTTCTGGGCTCAGTTAATGATCATATTACAGCTCCCGTTTCACATGCATGTGTAGTGCTTCCTCGACAAAATACATGTATGATCAGATCAAGATTTCATGTGTATTGATTAGAATCCATATTGTTGTAAATTTGGATAAAAATCTTGTTGATGGTGTACACAGTATTCAATATTCAAAAAGAAACAGAATTGATGGAATCTATGGATCATGCTTGTTTTAAAAAAATGAAGGCCACTCAGTACAGAGCAATTTCGCTCGAGATGCATTGGAATATGTTCACACTCCACATCAGCGAGATGATATCAGCAGAAATACCACAGGTTACTTTTATTACAAGCAAAGAGATAGGCCAATCTAGTTTCTCTCAAGCAAACCCTAGATCGGTGATGTCGTTCGCAAACAGTTATGTCGATATTGTGGTGTGGATTCACAAGTTCACTTCAATATTTGTCAAAGCCATTGATATTACCAGCAAATGACAGAAACATGCTGCCTATTGACAAATCATAGCGAAAGACCTGCTTTTCACAATAACTGTTGTAAATGTTACTGTTAGGACTAAATAAGAGTCCAATGTTCTCACTGTAAACATTAAATGAAAGGAGTCTCTGTCTCGGCCTCCTGGAAAGACAACAAGTTCAGACTCGCAGAGAAAAATGCTGATCTCACCGTCTCGAATTTACCATTCACCACCCCTAAAATATAATGCTTTCCGATACAGTCTCATGCTCAAAAAGCAAACGCTGAAATTATGTTTGTCTCGCATATAAACTGTACATGGCAGTGAAAGCAATTAACTCCAAAACTAAGGTTTTGAAGCTCATTTCAGACAGGCTGTTACAATTTCCCCAAATTTCCTCTTCTTTTACACAAAAGAGCAATCACAAATCAGGTAGAAATGGAGTAAACTACTGAAATATAATCATTTGACAAATAACAATCCAAAAGATAGCTCCCTGGCATTTATTTTTCTTGCAGTTTGATCTCACATATCATTGGTACTCAATGATTAAGCTGTCAAATGTTCAAATCAAAGTGTTGACGGTATAATATGTAATTTATACATGTATGCAAAATTATTCCTATACCATTATATCAACAGTGAATCACAGATGCATCTTCTCCGAGTTTTCCTGAGGGTAGGGGGCAAGACTCAACTGGTTAAAAATAAAAGCAATAATGATAATGACTTGGTTGCACATGTATTTTTCTAGAAAAATACATGTCATTTCATACTTTTCATCTGTGCATTACAGTCTTGGTTACCCTGTGTTTTGCAAGCCAAAACTTTTATTAAGATTTTCCATTTGCCCCTACCCCTGCTATTTTTTTCCACAGGCACTTGGGATACTGGGATGCACTGTGATCTCATATTAAAATGCACCAAACTGTATTTCAAACCATAATTTTATCCATTTGCAAAAAAATTCCAACCACTTCAAACAAAAAATCGTCAACAATTACCAGGTTTTTATGTCTAAAATATTATTTCCCCAGGATGAGTGAATATACTATGTTACTATGATCCGTTCCCTGAGCGCAGTAGCCGTCTCGCGGTCGCCTGCTTAGGATCTGACATCCGATCTACTGTATATCCTCAAGATTCAAGCCGATCACAATTTAATTCCCAATGTGTCCTCTGTTCACTTTATATTGAAAATCAGAAGACTTGAGCGTAAACGATTTGCTCTATATTCTGAATGGCACTGCGACATAATTCAGCTGATTTCTTCGCTTTTCTATTTATGTGATAAACCGGTGGATAAAACTAGTACGAACCTTTCTGTCGCTGACTTTGTCTGATACCAACAGGCCGCAGAGGTGGAAAAGTTCCCAGGTTTGATCCCCAGACATTATCAGCTCCGTAAGAAAAAATCTGACTCTTCATCTGACTACAGAATGTTTCGTTATCTGCCGAAAATATGCGTAAAATGTGCCAGGATCACAGCACATGTTGAGCAGACAAGTAGTGGCTGTGAAAATTTGTTTTTGTAATTCCCAGACCCTAGCCGTTGCTATCCCGTGAGCCCCTGCGACAATTTCGCGGGAAAACCTGAAACTGGTGGGTGTCCTGTGCCCAAATTTTGGCCCTATATTCTCTTACCGGAAGGCCTGTTCAGTTAAAATGAGATGCATACCACTAACTTCTCATTCAAACACGGCATTCATGGAAAACAGGCTTTAATTTTAGTTTTAATTTTATTTTTTAACTTTACATTATTGTAAGTACAATAGTAGTTTTCATTAGAGTGTAATATTTTAAGATTTAGAAGTATATGAATATGTATTTAGCCTTATTTGTGTATTAGCCTAATGTTTACCCTTGTATAAATAAAAGTGAAAAGAAAAGCTCATGAAACAATGCTTTTTGGGATATACCAACCGGAAGCATATGATTCTTCAACCTGCGATCATGCGATCAAGCGCTCTTTTTTTCGAACGAATGTGCTGTCGGCGGAAGCGCGTGAGGATTGGGGTACCTGTGGCACAGAGTTCATGATATGAAAATGAATGCTCACAGAACGATATCGGGCAATGACTAGCTCCTAGCAACTCTGTCATTTATGCCCTCGATATGATCCACGTAGACACTGTCGTTATGAAAAAGCTTAAGTGTCACGTATAACTCAGTGTCGACCTGCTAATAGATAGTGAACGGAAATTTCGGTTTATAATTTAGCTAGTGGCCAAGAGTCGATCGTCTCGTGTATTCACATTTGAGGATGGTTTCCCATGAAGTTGCGGTGATTTGCTATTTATTTTTATTTTGCTTCATTCATTCGCCATCTAACGCAGGGGCTAGTGCAGAAAGTGTTCCGGAAAATCACGGTGAATCGAATGAGGACACTCCACAATTCCATGACAAAATGTCCCAAGAACGGAAGTGAGTAAGCTGCTTAAGTCTTAAGCTTATTGGCTAAATAAGCTTATTATACCATTAGTCTCGTTTCTTCTAAGACTTCTAATACATTGCCAGATATTTTCCCAGTATATTTAAGCTTACCGCTGTGCTGTTTAAAAATTTTATGATCAGTAAGTTAAGCTTATAATCAATTCAAAGAGTTGCTGAAGCTTTATACATCTGGATCTTGGCCTGACTGTATTTTGTTAAGCTTTGTACCAGGCCAAAACTATAACTTGAACTTGTTCATTCTTGTTTTGAAATGATTTAAGCTTATAGAATTTAATAAAACAGGTTATGCTGATCCGGGGGGGGGGGGGAGGGAATCAGCATAACTTAGTCACTTTCTGTTTAGCCATCTACCTTGAGTTCAGAACACTTTTATCTAGGTCATCCTCAAATGAGTTGACACATTTATTAAATGTAGGAGACTTTACTCTTCACCTACAAACCTTCTGGTACATTTGTTAGCCGAAAATATTTACAAGCTAAAACTACCCAAAAAAATACTTGCCAGAATTTTCTTACCCCAAAAAATCCCGACAATTTACGACCCCATTCTAGTAACTCTATTGAAAATGCAACCCCATTATAGTCAATCCAGTCGCGAAAATGCGACCCCATCCAGCGGCACATCCCCATTAGCCCATTACTAGGAAGTACCCCCCCTCCCCCACCCAGGTGCTGATCAAGAGCATGGGCTTGATTTGGCTCCAGGGGTGGTGGGTGGGGGATACTCAAAATAATATATTTGGTGGGGGTGTTCTCCTACCTCTTGCATCTACATCTACATGAAACCATTTTCAGATGAAAGTGTATGTAATTTTCTCTTCCCATTTTCAGACCTGACCCTAAATCAATACCTTTTTTCAGACCTGGCAGGTCTAAACTGACCACGATACCCTGCTAGCAGAGTTTTCTTTGATCTTCCCAGAAAAAATCTGAAGGTCAAAGCGGGCTGTCATGCTAGCAAGGTACTAAATTGTCATAGAAAACCCATTTTCAGATCAAAGCAGCTCAAAAACTGTACCCATTTAGGCTGCATATACCTATACATTTTATGTAAAGGAGACTTTTCCCTCTCTCTCAGTGAGGTTTCTCAGATCTAAATATGGCAATTAGGTGCAGATGAAGCCATAATATTCAAAAATAGGCTCCCTTTGGCCCTGGGGGAGGTACTCTGTATTTTTTGGGTGGGTGTGTGCCGCTGGAACTCTAAAACCTTTAACCTATACCAGACCAATGATTTTGTAATCCCATACTAGACTAGACACCAAAAATCCCTACACCCTATCCCCCTATCCCAGGCTTGCAATTTTTAGAACTGTATCACCATTACAGTCAAATATGCGCTAATTAAAACAATATCTTACAACGTCACATTTTATTCCTCTTCCGAGTTTAAATTCCTAATTCTAGACTTAATTCTTCATACCAATGATCAGTTTCCCAGCAAATGATACCCTATTCTAGACCAAATCTCTATACCCTATCCCGAACTAAACTGCTTGAAAACCATACCCTTCACAGCAGCATATACCAATATAGCTTATATATGAGAGTATTCCCTCCAGGGGCCTTTGGGCAACATGTCTCTATTAATATTGCATGCTGCTACATTTTTGGATGTACAGTTAATTCAACCTTTCTTCTTTTAAAAAAAAATTGGGGGCCTATGCTTATAGTTTTCTAAGTTGATAGGCCAACCCCGGGGAGGGGTACTCTGCAAATTTTTGGGTGGAGGTGTGCTGCTTTGACTCTGAGACCCTTAACCTATACTAGACCACTTTAGCTTCATTTTGCAACCCTATTCTTGACCTAACACTGAAAAACCCTACCCTATACTAGACCTATTCCAGACTCGCTATTTTCCAGAAACTCTTTCACTATCACAGTTATTAGTTAACAGGGGTCAGTAAAAATGCTGTACTGCCCACCGTACCAATTTTTAAATGCCATTTGGCAGTAAACCTTGTCAAGACTAAATTCTTAATGCAACTGATCGGTTTCGCGGAAAATGATACCCTATTCTAGACCAAAAATCTCTGATTACTATACCCTATCCCAGACTAAACTGCCTGAAAACCATACCCTTCACAGCAGCATATACCTATATAGCTCATATATGGGAGTATACCCCCCCCCCCAGCGGCATATACCTATATAGCTCATATATGGGAGTACACCCCCCCCCCAGGCCAACTCTACTAGCTAGGTCAATGATATACTTAATCCATGCATCTGTCACATGTGGTCTATCTTATTATCTTGTCTGCTCTGTTTTAGCCAATTTATTTTTTACATGATCAATTTCACATCTTAAAAGAACAAAATGTTTCATGGTTTTAATTAACGTATTTGTGATTTTGGTCAGTTATCTATTTTTGATGTATTATGCTGTGAAATGTAACATTAGTACCTTTTCTTGTGCATTAAAATAAAATAATGTTCCAAGACCTGACACAGATGGGAAATATTCTTGTAGAAAGGGCAATCCATGATCCATTTTTGGTAATTTTTCCAAGACACAAGGGAAAAATTAAATAACTCAAGTGCCCAAATTACTCAAGTTGAGAAAAATAAATCCATTTCCATAGCCATCAATAGCAAATATATTTACTTTATTTATATTATTTTGGGGTTTCCATAATGATTTAAAATATATCTTTTGGCTTCGTAGGAAACAGTCATGTGATAAATGAATACTTAAAGGAATTGATTTAGCCCCTTTAATTTAAAGGGCACACTGCTGTATTGATCCTAACAGGCCTTTTTCATTTCAGACATTTGCTGGCACACTTAGCAGACAGAATGGATTTAGATGGAGAGGGATTAAGGTAACATTTCAATTTTTGTGCCTGGTGTACTTTATTTTGATATTGAGTGCTGTTATTGTAGTAATTCAACTCAATACATGTATAAGTAAGTGAGTAAGTAAGACTTGAATTATTCAAGTGTCAAGTATTTAGCTGTTAGAGCTAGTTGTGGACACTATACTAAACTACATGATATATTGTAAATTAAAATTATCCTAGACCTATGTATAAAGGTAGCTTTCTACATGTTAAATTGTCCTAGTTTTAAGAAGAAAAAAGCTAAAAATGTATAAAAAATAATTTAACAGTGATCTTTAGGTCAGACTACAAGAACAATCGATTGGGTATGAGTATGATGTTTCAAACTTAGTTCACATGCTCTAGATAACCATTAACTGTTACGTTGGACACAAATTTTATACCTAGAGTATCCTTACCTTCTGGTTAGCAACAGGAAGAACCAACAGTTCTGGGGAGGTGACTGGCTTTATGCAGTGTAAGATTAAAAAGTCATACTCATACTCAAATCTAAAGCTCTCTATAATGCTTAACCATGTATATGACAACATGTTTTTATTATGACTTACACTGTACCATGTTCATGGATAAACATTTCCTATATACCGTAAATCCTTGAATTAGTGCCTGGGGTACTAATTTCAAATTTGGAATGAGGTGTGAGGGCGGCAACAATTCAAGAGGGGGAGGGCACTTATTTAATCATTAAATTACATCTTAAAACATTTGCCCATAAACAGCAACATAACCTGAGGGGGGAGGATGAAGATATTGAAACTCGAAGCTTGAAATTTTAGTAGCCCCCCTCGCTAGCAGTTCAATTTTTTAGGAGCCCCCCCCCCCTTGGTAGTCGAAAAAATTTCAGACCCCCCCCCCCTCCTAGCCCCCCTCCTAGCCAACAATTTTTTCAGAGCCCCCCCTTCGGGGGTCTAAAAATTTTTGGAGCCCCCCCTGAATATCTTCATCCCCCCCCCTTGTCATATTAAATGAGCTTTCTCTTAAATACCCATACCCCACCCCTCATTTAAATGCCGCCAAGGTTCCAAGATTTGACAAACCCTAATTAGTAATATGTTAATATGGTAAAAAAAGACTGTTATCACTTGATTATATATGGGAGATATAACACCTTTCACCTACTAAAAATCTGCAAGTAACAGAAGCTAACGCATGGACTGGTAATAATTATCTCAAGGGTATACAACTAATAATATTATTATTATAATATGGTTTTATTACATTAATTTTCTGCTCTCCCTCTGATGAATAGCGTTCCACCCAGATTCTAAAAATAGAATTGGCGCGCAGCATCATGGGATTGAAATGCGTACAAACATTCAAGAACTATGCAGGTAGCTACGAAAAAATCAGGTGCTGCAAAGCACTGTTCTTGGGTACAACTCGACAATTATCCACAACATGTACAGGAATCGCAAAAACTGGTGTTTCCGAGGCAGCCATTTTGAAATATTTTTCCGCATTTCGATCCCACAATTCAATGCTGCCAAATATGACGTCATCTGGGCGGAACGCTATTAGGCAAAGCCACCTTTGTAACAATGTTCAGTCACATTAAGACTCTTTAGATGCCTGTCTGATCAAGGTGAAACTTTATTTTTTACAGACATATCCAGAAGCATCTGGGACAACAAACAGGAGACACAGAACAAAACAAAGACCTTAAAGATGTTGCTGATGGTGACAACGCTAAAGGTAAACCCTTGGTACTGCCACCCCCCCCCCCCCCCCCCCCCAGGCTACACTTTTCCAGGAGGTCCTGAAGTCCCTGTCTATTGGAGTGGGACAGGCACAAGAAAAGAGAGGATGAGAAGCCAAATAAGTTTCTCAAGGTGGTTAGATTGGGGAAGTAGAAAACCTTACTTACATTGTACACCCACCCATATACATGTACAGTCTGAATTTCAAAAAACATTTCCACTCACATTGTAACTTTTTTCAGTTAACTCAGTTATATTATGATTTTTTTTATAAACAGGTATATTTTATTTCTTCAAGTTTCATGATTATGATGACAACCAAAAGCTTGATGGCCTAGAATGGATGCAGGCATTAACAGATTTTCATGACGAAGACAATACAAAAGGCGAATTCAAGGAAGGAGGCAAAATGTTCCTTGAGCATGAAGCTGAGGCTATTGTGGATGAACTTCTAAATAAACATGACAAAAATGATGATGGTATGATTGATTTTATCGAGCTGATGAACTCAAACGTAGACTCAATTATGACAGAATTGGACAAAATGCATCCTTCAGAAGATGCAGCAAATGAACAGCAGCAGCAAAATGTAGAACAGTCATCGCTAGAGCAAGAATTTAATCAACATCAACAAGCGCAGCAGGATCACTCACAACAGGAGCAGAACCAGCAACCACAGGAAGATAAACAGCAGCAACAAGACAACCAGCAACCACAGGAAGACCAACAGCACCAACAAGACAACCAGCAACCACAGGACAACCAACAACATGAGCAGCAGTCACAGGAGGACCAACAACAAAACCAGCAACCACAGGAACAGGAAAATGATCAACAAGAACCATTGAATTCTGAGGAAACACAAGATCATCAAGAGATGAACCAAGGCCAAGAAGGGGACAGTCAACAAAATGAACCAAGTTCTTTAGAAGAAGAGTATAATCGTCAACAACAACAATAATCTGAATGAATTAGAATAAATTAACCTGAGCCCTATTTTTACCAGAAATTTTAGGTGGTATTTGTAGTTTAATAAATTTTATCAACTAGATATTTGACAAAAAAAATTCTCTGAAGATAACATTATTTAAGCTTCCCATATGCATGTTTCTAACATGATTGGGAATTTTTACAGAGGTTACATAGTAAGCTATATTCAAATGTCTTAGGTCAAAGGAAACATTGTCATTTTTCCAGATCTATAAAAAGCGCAGAGCGCAATATTGAGGCTCTATTAGGGGTTATAGGGATACGGGATATTTAGGTAAAAATTTATAGGGATACGGGACGAGCCAAAGAACTTGACATTAGGGATTATAGACACTGTGTACCATCCCTGATACCCTGAACTGCATGTAATTGTCATTTCAAAAAGAACAACATATCTGGTTAAAGTGAAAAAGTACCTTGTTACATAATCTTGTACACAGATATGTCACACGGAAATGACGTAATCAGCAGTAATTGACATTACAGGGATACAAAGTCATGAAATTAATGGGATATTTAGGCCATAAATTAATGACATAAGGGATATTTTATTCGAAAATTAACGGGATATGCAGACCCCCCCCCCCCCCCTCTAATGGAGCCTCAATATTTTTATCTGGAAATAGTGTAGAGGTTTTTTGTAGTGAGAAGTTTGCATATGTTTATTTTCTACTTTTTTGAAATCACTTCTTGCAAAAGCTAATTTTATTAACAGTCTGTCTTTTCAATAAACCAATTTCTACAGCATGCCCTGAAGCATGGTAAATCTGAAATCAAATCCTGGGGTGGATACAGGGGAGGGATTAAGGGGATTGCAACCAACCCTTTTTAGCAGCAAATTTTTAAAATTTGTTTGACTCTTTATGTCTCTTTCTTGTGGTTCATAAAAATAATGGTCAGAATAAAATTTATTTCTTGACTTCACAAACGCTTTTTGAGTATCAGGAATGCTGGAAATGGTGTTTTTGAGGGTAAAATCGGAAACATTTTCCAGGGAACATGCCCCAGGACTCCCCTAGAAGCTCATGCCTACAGCACTTGCCATCCGTGCTCATGGCATGGAAAGTTGTTAAGGTGTACAAACCCCCTTTCAGAAATTTCTGGACCTCCTGAAATCAATTTTGTTTATGCTCATTCTTACTGCACATGCAATTCATGTCCAAATTCAAATCTGCCATGTCATGTACCCAGCTGGCGCACCAGCCATTGCATTAGGGAACAGGTCAAAGCAGCTGGCCACCATAGGGATCCATTTTTTTTCTATCATATATAGCTGACACCGCTGGGGACTCCCACAAGTGTTAGAAGGGTAGCTACCTCATTAGGTGACCCCCCTTTCAAATAAAGGAGGATAGCTTCTGTAGCTGCTCCCCCCCCCCCCCCCCCCCCCCCCTTCTTATAGGGACCCACTTTTCAACAATGGCTGCAGCTGGAGACTTTCCCTGTATGAAGGGTGGATCATTAAGTCATTAGTGCCTTGAATATGGCGTTAGAGAAAGTTTTTCGTCAGGTTCCTCGCAGAAGTGCATCCCCCAATGGATTTTCTCCTTCCAAGTTTTGGATGAATCAGGCAGCTTGATTTTATAAAATTGTAGAACAGCATGAAAACATTTAGAAATAATTCAAGCCCTGTCAACAAGGAAATGTTGTGGTGACATGGCCACATGGGGAATGTAACAGTAGCTTGGCCCTCTCTGGTCGGTTGGTCCATTAACCCTCTATCTGAATGGAGGCTTTTACTTGGTTTGTGTTCAATTTACCAAATGAATCTCAAAATATAAACCGGGAAAAGCATTTTAGCCCAGTTAAGTTTATTGTTCTTGGCCTTTGACACCTTTGAGCAATTTCAAAAAATTGTCTCTTTCCCAGGCCCCACCATGCATATGCATGGTCAAATCCGGGACCTGCAAAAGAGATAACGCGCAAAAATTGAAAACATCTTCGCAGTCGTTTTCGCAAGGTAGTTTTTAAACAAAGAATTTTATTTACTCCCTTCATTAGATAATCTTTTTCTGGGGCAAGCTCAGTTCCAGTACAATGCAAACAACTCTATTCCGTCTTCTCTTATGGTGCTATCTAGCAGAGGTTACAGGAAAAATTCACGTGGAGGTAAGCTCAAAAACGTTTCTGCTGACAAATGTTTATGCCGATTTGGTGTTGTTGATAATTTCGTCGATCGGATCTCTTTATCGACTGGTTAAGCGCGGTGTTTATATGAGACGTTTTAGCTCATAAGCGTACAAATAATCAAAGAGAGTGTTTTGCAATGGTATTGTTGAACGGCTGGCAATATTTATCAAATCAACGGCAACAAAGAAGCAACTAATTAATGAAAAGAAACGCCGAAAAACACAACAACAAAAATAGCTAATCTATGTGTCAAAGGACAAAGGGTTTAAAACCCTTAATTTTGTACTTTTTATTTCAGCGTTCAGGAATCTTGCCAGTTAATTCAAAAAGCTTTGGCATCCAATTCTGTAAGTATTTTTTATTCTTCAATATCAAAAGTCTGAAATAAACTTAAGCATAATTCCATGCTTCGATTCGTTTATCGACAAAGTCAAATTCACTTCATTTCACGTTTCTACAGACATAACCCTTGCAAATGATGCAAGAAAATCGCTCTCAATAATGCCAAAAACACCGAGATGTTGCTGGAGAGTTGACAAAAACGACTTGGATTGTAAGGTTGGAATAAAATTAAGATGTCAAATATCCCTCCATAGTTCATGAATTTCTATTTTTATTTGTTAGCTTATTCATTTTGTACATTCACAAATACTTTGGTTGTCTTTCTTCAGTCGATGGAACTTGTTGGAGGAAACGAAATGACACTTTCTCCGTCGACAACAGGGAATATAAGTTATGTATTTCCAAACAAAGTAAGTTTGATTTTCTTGACATTTACATGAAATGTGGGAGAGCAGTGGTGTGGTTGTTAGCACGTTGGGTTGTAAGATCTAGAGGTCGGTGGTTTGATTCCCAGTCTCGGCCGTCGTGTGTTTCCTTAGACAAGAAATTTGACTCCACATTGTCTCTCTCCACCCATATATTATGTACAGTATACAGCTATGTAATTTACAGTTTACAGTACAAATAAACGTTGTTGGTTGTTGTTGTTGTTGTTGTGTATATAAATGGGTGCCGGCGACAAAATGCTGGGGTAAAACTGTGATGCACTAGCATCCCATCCATTGTTAATCTCCGACCGCGTGGGTTCCCTAGCGGTGGCTCTTGTACCACTTTACCTGCGCAATGTAGTGCAAACTTTTGAATCTTGAGCTTTTGGGCAATATTTTCCCGAAGTACTGTTAGATTTTCAAAAGCTTGATAAAAGAAATTTGAGAATGTTTTGAAATTTCAAGCTTACTACTGGTGGCTGAGGTTCCATTTTCACTGATTGTCATGTGTTATCCTTCTTCTTATCGCAGTACCCAATGGACAGAGTCGGAAGCTGTGACTTTACATTTGTTACTGGAGACAAACAGCTTCGTCACAAAGTTCCGTTTAACACTACAGAACCAAAGAAGACATCATGGCTAGACGGTACATTTTATCATGATTATTTTAAGCAAACTTTTCACATTGGTTATTATCTTTGTGTATTGTAAAAAAAAATGTCCAGGGTTTATTATAGAAATGGGGTTGTACGAGGGCTCAGTGGCCCTCTTGTGACTTTTTAGAGGTTCGTTTTAGAAAAAGGGACCCCAATATATTTGCACTTCTTGATACAGGATTGTCAGAACATCAATGTCTCACGACAAACGTAAGTTGGCAAACTCACGTTGGCGCGTGTGAACTGAAGATGACATCATCAGTTGGAAAATTTGTTGTCAAACTTTTGGCGACAATAGAACTTGTTTTTATTCTTGCCAGATGAATTTTTCACCAACTTACTCAGTCGAGTTTGAAGTGTGAACGTTCGCGGCAAATTCATTATGTAGAACCAAGAGATTATAATTGGACAGCTGTCCAATCGAGAAGTCAGAAGTCATCAGAACTTATACAAGTAATCGTTTCTCTGTTATGAAAATAATCATTATTATAGCCAATGTCTGTAAAGCGTTCACCGATATGAATTTTATATCGCAAACTGAAACTGCTCGCTTCTAAGCACAACCCTCTCAAAAACCAAACCAAAATAAGACTGATATCGACTCTCTCTAAAACGAACATCTTTCAGTATAGTAGGACTAGAACTAACTGTCGGTACGTAAATATACGTCTTAGATAAAGGTACACATTTTAGAAAAAGTCCAGTGACAGTAAAAGGAGTAAATGAAGTGCGGTAGGAGCCAAGTTACAGAGGTATCAGTCTAGAGTTGACCGTATTGTTTTTTCTTTTACAGTGGTTGGGTTTGGAGGGGATAATTACAGGAAATGTCGAGGAGTTGATCGGGTGAGTGTTAAAGGATCAGTGTCCCGGATGAAGACGTATTTCCATGATTATGACCAGGGGCCCGTTTCTCGAAACTCCCGGTAACGTTTGGGGTCCGAAACCAAATATTGAAATCAAAATCTAAAGAATAAAAGCGCAGGTCCTAGCGACAAACCAGTCCATTTTGTTTTGCTAACTGATAGTTTTATCCTATTATCTGCAAAACTTTTGAAACCTCGATCTTCAATGAAAATAAAACAGCTATCCGGGCCCGGTAATTATCGGGTCTTTCGAGAAACGGGCCCCAGGACCGGCTTTGCATTAAGCATGCTTTAATATCTTAAAATGGGAAGGAAAAACCGCCAAAAGTGATGAACGCAAAGAAATGTGAACTAAAAAGACGAAATAACGACTAAAAAACTCCAATTTTTACCAGAATGAGAACCATGCATGATTTCTTGACCGCCTCATGTCACGAAATCAAAATTGATGAACTGTAATCCACTTCCATACTTACAATCCTGCACTTGTTCTCCAAACTACTGCTTCTCAGTTTGCTCTACAGAATCTTTTTATCCAATTATGGCGATATAACATGAACATTCAAGGCTGGTTTTCTACTAACGACGGAGTCGGAGTTCTTAACAGTGACACCAAAAATTGTTGTGCTTGCACCACTAACAACGCTTTCTCTCACAAAAGAGAACGTTTTCTCTTTGAGCTGATGATGTTTGGTTGTTTGGTTTCATTTTCAGGATCCTAGAAAAGACTGTCAGCCTGTGGACTGCGTAGAAAAGTACAATGGCTGGAGAAACTTTTTTCAGAACACAACAGGGAAATGTGAAGTTGTGCATGAATGTTACACAAAAGGCAAGAAAGGAGAACTGCCAGAAATTGTAAGTTAATGTCCTAATATCTCATTCATTCATTCATTCATTTATTTTTTCTTTTATTTCTTTCATCCGTTTATTCGTTCTTCTGTTCATAGCATTCATCCAACTGTCCGTCCGTCCTTCCGTCTCTCCTTCCTCCCTTCCTTCTTCCTCCTAGACTTACCTGTGAGCAGTCTATTTTCTTTTAGGTAGTCGGGCGCGCACGGGCGACTCTTTTTTCCTCGGCTGATGCCTTCGTTCCTCTCAGCTTCGTCCCTCGCTCTCGCTCGACTAAATAGAAGAAAAATAAGAGACTTCTCGCAGTCTACCCTCCTCCTTCTATCTTTCCATTTATCCGTCCATGTATCCATCCATTCACGAATAACTTTATTTAGACACGGTCAACTCATTAGGATTTAAAAAAGAAAAAAGAATACAACTAAACTGTACATCATTTTCAATACTAAAATAGTACTGTATATTATAAATACTACTGTATACTCTGTATACTACAAAATATTATATTAAGGAACCTGCTTTACTGCTTAAGGTTACAGTGTACCTTCGGGGGTGTCTCCAGTATAACAGCTCTAGCGTCTTAAGATTACACTTAATATACCTAAACCCAGATATCAAATTAAAGCTTATAGAGCTGGCTATCTAAATATGGAAACCATTTGGTAATAAAATAAATTGTCGAATTTTTTACGACGTCTAAATTCGAACGTCCGAATCAGCTTTCAAACGCTATAACTCAAAGCGATTATTATATTTTGCTAATTTGATTTGTTCTCGGACTTCCGGACACGAAGCGCTAAAAAAACGTGTCGGCGATTTCCCATATTCAATTGCAGTGAAAAGTTACAGAATATTTTCGAAAAGGGGCGAAAAAAAAATGAAATGATCGCACGGAAATGGCTCTTGACGAAAAAGTTTTCGGAATTAAGAAATTCGCCGACACGTTTTTGTTGATTATATGTTAGCCTAGCTTCTGTCCAAATTTAAGGAAAATCGAACAAATTCCCTTTGAGTTGTAGCTCTTTAAAGTGTCCCCAACAAGCGAAAAATTAACTTTGAGAAAACGGCGCTTAAAAAAACATATCGCTTAATAAACAAACTCCGCCCACAAAAGTTATACTGTCATTTCTCCGTCAATTTTCACTATTTTTCGATACTTTTTGTTTTGGATGGAAGTTCATTCTGTAAACTTTATTTTAACGCCAAAAAAAAATTTTCAATAAATTTTCGATCTGAAGGTACACTGTAACCTTAAAATAGCTACTTTCACTGTGATCCGAGGAGAAAAATTGCTTAAAGCTAACCCGGAACGCTCCAAGAGACATGAAGAGTTTGCCTGTCGCAGCTCAAGGAGTAGGCTATTCAA